>SJYX01018733.1:162801-174535 GCA_006410675.1 Oreotragus oreotragus
GAAAAACCATAGCCTTGACTAGATGGATCTTTGTTGGCAAAGTAATGTCTCTGCTTTTGAATATGCTATCTAGGTTACATAGAAAAACCATAGCCTTGACTAGATGGATCTTTGTTGGCAAAGTAATGTCTCTGCTTTTGAATATGCTATCTAGGTTGGTCATAACTTTCCTTCTAAGGAGTAAGCATCTTTTAATTTCATGGCTCCAGTCACAATCTGCAGTGATTTTGGAGCCCTCCAAAATAAAGTCTGACACTGTTTCCACTGTTTCCCCATCTATTTCCCATGAAGTGACGGGACCATGATCTTTGTTTTCTGAATGTTGAGCTTTAACCCAACTTTTTCACTCTCCTCTTTTCACTTTCATCAAGAGGCTTTTCAGTTCCTCTTCACTTTCTGCCATAAGGGTGGTGTCATCTGCATATCTGAAGTTATTGATATTTCTCCCAGCAATCCTGATTCCAGCTTGTGCTTCTTCCAGCCTAGCATTTCTCATGATGTACTCTGAAGAGTGGTTAAATAAGCAGGGTAACAATATACAGCCTTGACATACTCCTTTTCCTATTTGGAACCAGTCTGTTGTACCATGTCCAGTTCTAACTGTTGCTTCCTGACCTGCATATAGGTTTCTCAAGAGGCACATCAGGTGGTCTGGTATCGCCATCTCTTTCAGAATTTTCCACAGTTTATTGTGTTCCACACAGTCAAAGGCTTTGGCATAGTCAATAAAGCAGAAATAGATGTTTTTCTGGAACTCTCTTGTTTTTTTCCATGATCCAGCAGATGTTGGCAATTTGATCTCTGGTTCCTCTGCCTGTTCTAAAACCAGCTTGAACATCTGGAAGTTCATGGTTCACGTATTGCTGAATCCTGGCTTGGAGAATTTTGAGCATTACTTTACTAGCGTGTGAGATGAGTGCAATGTGTGGTAGTTTGGGCATTCTTTGGCATTGCCTTTCTTTGAGACTGGAATGAAAATTGACCTTTTCCAGTCCTGCGGCCACTGCTGAGTTTTCCAAATTTGCTGGCATATTGAGTGCAGCACTTTCACAGCATCATCTTTCAGGATTTGAAATAGCTCAGTTGGAATTCCATCACCTCCACTAGCTTTGTTTGTAGCCATTCCTTACTCCAGGGGATCTTCCTGACCCGGGGAACAAACCCAGTCTCCTGCATTGCAGGCAGATTCTTTATCATCTGAGCCATCAGTGAAGCCCCCATCTTTCTATAACCACCCTTTTAAGCAGGTTAGTGGGGTCTAAAATTTGTACAAAACTCAAGGTCCTTGTCCTTGCTATATGGTCTTTGCTTAGGTTTCCAAGTTGAATTTTCTTTTTGGGGACCTTATATTGGTTCAGTATGGACTCCTGCAAGTCAGAGGTCCTATCCCATGTTTTCAAAAACTCTTCTCCCCATTTAACACTGTAGTTAGTTGGGAAAACAGAGTAAATTTTAAATACAATATGATCAAATAACAAATGCTGGAGAGGGTGTGGAGAAAAGAGAACCCTCTGACACTGTTGGTGGGAATGTAGTTAGTGTAGCCACTATAGAAAACAGTATAGTGGTTCTCAAAAAAAAAAAAAAAAATTGTGTTACCATATGCTCCATCAATCCCACTCCTGGGCACCTATCTGGACAAAACTACAAGTCAAAAATATATATGCTCCCCTATGTTCATATCAGCACTACACACAATAGCCAAGACATGGAAGTAACCTAAATGCCCATTAACAGATGAACAGATGAAGGTATGGCACATATATACAATGGAATACTACTCAGATATAAAAAGAATGAATTAATTCATTAGTTCTTAAGTCCATGGGGTCACAAAGAGTCAGACATGACAAAGCACAGCACACGATAATTATAATTATTAATATTAAATCAAGTATATAATTAAATCAATAAATATATACTAATTGTATTCAATATAATATAATTATTTAATTACAATTATTTATATCATCTGGTCCCATCACTTCATAGGAAATAGATGGGGAAACAGTGGAAACAGTGTCAGACTTTATTTTTCTGGGCTCCAAAATCACTGCAGATGGTGACTGAAGCCATGAAATTAAAAGACGCTTACTCCTTGGAAGAAAAGTTATGACCAACCTAGAGAGCATATTGAAAAGCAAAAACATTACTTTGTCAACAAAGGTCCATCTAGTCAAGGCTATGGTTTTTCTAGTGGTCATGTATGGATGTAGATGTAAGAGTTGGACTGTGAAGAAAGCTGAGCGCCGAAGAATCGATGCTTTTGAACTGTGGTGTTGGAGAAGACTCTTGAGAGTCCCTTGGACTGCAAGGAGATCCAACCAGTCCATTCTGAAGGAGATCAACCCTGGGATTTCTTTGGAAGGACTGATGCTGAAGCTGAAACTCCAATACTTTGGCCACCTCATGCAAAGGGTTGACTCACTGGAAAAGACTCTGACGCTGGGAGGAATTGGGGACAGGAGGAGAGGGGGACGACAGAGGATGAGATGGCTGGATGGCAATACTGACTCAATGGATGTGAGTCTGAGTGAACTCCAGGAGTTGGTGATGGACAGGGAGGCCTGGTGTGCTGCGATTCATGGGGTCACAAAGAGTCAGACACGACTGAACGACTGAACTGAGCTGAACTGATATCATAATTAAATATTGTAATTATATTTAATTATTAATTCATTCTTTTTATGGCTGTGTAGTAGTCCATTATATACCTATATCATATCTTCATCCATTCATCTGTTAATGGGCATTTAGTTTATTTCCACATCTTGGCTATTGTGAATAGCGCTGGTATGAACAAAGGGGTGCATGTATCTTTTTGACTTGTAGTTTTGTCCAGATAGATGCCCAAGAGTGGGCTTGCTGGATCATATGTTAATTCAATTATTTTCTTTGGGGGGAATCTGTATACTGTTTTCTATAGTGGCTACACTTACATTCCCCCCAACAGTGTAGGAGGGTTCTCTTTTCTCCACACCCTCTCCAGCATTTGTTATTTGATCACACTGTCTTTAAATTTTACTCTTTGTTTTCCCAATTAACTACAGTGTTAAATGGGGAGGGAGGTTTTGCAAACTTCAGACATGACCTCTGACTTGGAAGAGTCCATACTGAACCAATATAAGGTCCCAAAAGAGAAAGTTTAAACTGGGAAGCCTAAGAAAGGAACATACAGCTGATGAGATGTAGTTATCGGGGCAGGGACTTGAGTTTTGTACAAATTTTAGACCAACTGACCTTCTTAAAAGGGTTTCCCAGGTGGCTCAGTGGTAAAGAATTTGCCTGCCAATGCAGGAGATGCAGAGACATAGGTTCAATCCCTGGGTGGGGAAGATACCCTGGAGGAGGAAATGGCAACCTGCTCCAGTATTCTTGTTTGGAAAATTCCATGAACAAAAGAGCCTGCTGGGCTATGCACCCAAACCAAAAGGCGTTATCACACACTGTGTTTTAATTTTTCCACTGTATTTATCATTATGTAAAACTTTCTTACACCTTGGTTTACCCGCTCACTCTGTTTCCACTTTCCAAAATGAAAATTCCGTGAGAGCATAGACTCTGCTGTGTGTGTGTCATAGCTTCCTCTCCATAAAAATTGAGGCATGTATAGAGAATAGCCTCTACAATAGCAATGTATATGCATGTAAATGCATGTATATATCTCCACTGATGAAATAGAGGAATATGCTATGTTCGTATGTACAAAGATAACTATTTTATTTAAATACAATATATTAGTTTTTTGCTAAATAACCTATAAATTCAAATTTATAACTATCAAAACTTTAATGGCATTTTAAAAGGTGAATTTGGACAAGCTGAGAAGTAGAAAATTGTAGAACAGATGATATATAAGAGATATATCCTACCAACTAAAACTATAGTAATTGAAATATAACAAAGTGTAGTAGCTGATAAATAGGCAACTTTCATATTGAAATTTAGTATATTTTATGGTGTATTTGATATTAATGGGAAAAGATGAGTAACCATGATACTAGAAAAAAATGGCTAAATATTCAGGAAAATAGTACCATATTAATTCATAATACATATATATATATATATTCTCCTAAAATAAATTCCAGATTTTTTAAAGATCTAATGGTTAACACACAGTCTAATGTCAGGCTGCCCACCCCAGATTCATGTTCCTCTTGTTTCTGTGCATATGTGGGACCATGTGATTGAACTTCAACCAATGGAATATGATGTGTACTTCTTCTAAGGCACAAAACCTACCAATGAAAAACCTTTTAACCTTCATTTTTCTGGATATTGACAGGCAAGATAACTAGGAAAGCTGCAAACAGCAGAACTTCTGTGAACTTAGGTTTACACATCTTGCGCTCCATCCCTCAACTAGAATTTGTATAAGTGAAAAACAAGCTTCTGCTTGTTAAACCACTGAGATTTGAGATTTATCTGTTAGAACATGGATTAGTAAACACACCTGGGGAAGTTTTATGGGAACATATTCATTTTTGTATTGTATATGACTTGTCCTGTTGTCCCACTGCAATAGTAGTTGTGATGGGACAGTATGGCCTGCAAAGCCTAAAAATATTTAGTTTCTACCCCTTTACAGGAAAAGTTTGCTGACTACTATGCTAAAGCAAATAGCATTATTTTACATAAAGGAAAACTGTAAGCAGATAAGGTAGGGAATCACTGTATAAAGAGAACCAGGCATGGCTTTCTTGACATAGGAAGAAGCTATTTTTCACCTAAACCACCTTGTGCTCTAAGTTTGGCCATATTGCTAGCCCTTGAGCAGGTCTCAGTAATTAATGATCTTAAGGGAGCAAAACAATATAGAAAAGGCAAGAAAAACAAGAAATCCTTCCTTCTCTTGACTTTGCCTTAGCTGTATCTTTTTACTTAATACCCACCAAAAGGTGAATCCAGATTTGAGGTATCAAAACTAGAACTAGAACTGGAAGATGACATAGAATATTTTTGTTATATTAAGGGTGAGAAAAGCTCTCTTAGTAAAAAGAAAAGGATTCTAGCCTTTTACCACTCCCCCCGCCATCACACCTTTATCTGATTGACTCTTTCACCCTTCAGTTTTCAACTTAAAAGTTGCCTCCTCACAAACTGATTCTGTATGATTTCCATTCAATTATTCTGCTGTAATAATCTTTGCCAAGGTCAGTAATGACCAAATCGACAAATTATAAGCTTTTATCAATAATACATAAAACTCTGAGTCATTTGAGAAATCTTTCCTGGATGGTCACTCCTCACCACATCTGACATTCCATCTGTTTCTCTGATTCTTGCTGCCTCAGACTTGATTGGCTATACTTCCACCTTGAAATGTTGGTAACTGCAAGGTTCTGTCTTGGATTCTTTCCCACTATCTTTCTTGAGCATCACATCTCATCCATGATTGCACTTCAGAAATACCTTGGGATATTGTTACAAAACATCTGTATTGCCTCCATCTTTGCCACCCCTGTGGTCTATAATAGGACCAAGAATTTGCATTTTAATATAACTCCTTCAAGATTGCAATGCATAAGCTTGGTTTTCTGATTAAAACCTTTGGCACATATCCTGAAATATCTCAAATTTCACTTGCAATTATTTACAGTAAACTTGAAGATCTATTTCTCCAGCCCATATCTCTCTTGTAAACTCTAGCTTTATCCATTGATTTGAAAATGATATTTCTTGAGCAATAACAATGGCTGGATGCTTTACTATAAATGATAATATAGAGATCAACAAAGCAGTCACAGTTTTTACTGCTGTGGAATTTGCAGCCTAAAGGATGAATCAGAATAATAATTACACAATTTGCTCCTACAAAAGCCATTCCATTACCTAAAATGCAGTGTACAATTTTTAGTGTGCTTAAGAATCACTTGGGACTCGTTACAAAAGGAGATCCCTAAGATCAACTTCCCTACTCCACCGTATATTGAACAATATTTTCAAAAAATGACTTAGGAATCATTTTAAGTCATACTATGTAAAACTGTGGTCTACATTATAGATGCCTTACCAAGGCATAAAGTAGTGCCACAGTTCTCATTTTCTTAACTTCATCCTCATTATCTATTACTGTCTCATAAATTATCCATGTTCAGCATTTTCAGAATTACATGCTGAGCAAATTCTTCAGTATAAAAAAAGAGTATTTCTCAGTCTAGACTCTGTCTTACTTTCATCTTTATCATTCATTTTCTTAACATATGCATACTCTTAGAAAAATTTCTGCCATTTGCTGTTCCTTAAATATTCTCTCTTTAAAATTTTAGATATTGTTAAAATTAGAATTTTAAGCTATGCTAGAAATATAACACCATCAAGACTTGACATTTTTTACATCTATAGCCTCATCTTCCAGAAATATACCTGAAATATATGCTGTATTCAAAATACATTTGATGAATGCATGAAAGTATGAAGAAAATGAATCCATTTGCCAGAAATACATTCTTGTATTTGTGATAGTTTTGTTTGTTTCTTTTCTTTCTTTTTTTTTTTTTTTTTGATGTACAGTTGTCTGCTTGTTTTGATTTCCGTATTAGCTTGTATGGGCTTGAAGAGTAGTGATTGTTTATTCATCAACCTTTCATTTCCTTCCTTCCTTCCTTTCCTTTCTCTTTCCCTTTCTTCCTATATTTTTCTCCCTTCTTTTTCTTTCTATATTACTTTCCTGTGTCTATCAAGGTCCCTTGCTTTGATTAGGCAATATGCTGAACTTATTTGAGAAGACATGTGAGAAAATAGGAGAAGAAAACACAAGTGTAGGAATGGAATGAAAATGGGAAAATTTTTATAATAAAGTCACTTCTCTCCACATCCCTAAAATTGTCATCAAAATCAGAGATTCCCACTTTCAAAAAAACTATTTTGCAATCATCCTCCTGAGAGCCCCTTTGACATCCTTGTTCCTCAGACTATAAATGATGGGGTTCAGCATGGGTGTCACTGCTGAATAGAAAACAGAGATTACTTTATCTCTTTCATTCATTATCTTGGAGTTCGGTCTCATGTAGGCAAATATTGCTGAGCCATAGAAGAGGACAACAACAGTGAGATGGGAGCCACAAGTAGAGAAAGCCTTGAGCCGTCCCTCCCCAGACTGCATCTGGATCACAGTGGAGATGATATTCCAGTAGGAGACCAGGATCAGGGAGACAGGAGCTAGGAGGATGGCCACACCCATTGCAAAGATGGCCATTTCTGTCCTGTAGGTGTCTGCAGAAGCCAGCTTCAGGAGGGCAGGAGGTTCACAAAAAAAATGGTTAATGATATTGTTCCCTCGGTAGGGCAGACACAGCGTGAATGTGGTGTCCACCAGAGACACAAATGCTCCACTGGCCCAGGATGCTATGGCCAGCTGGGCACATACCCAATGTGTCATGATGGTAGTATAGCGCAGGGGCTTGTAGATAGCTACATACCGGTCATAGGACATCACTGCCAGCAGTGCACACTCAGTACACCCAACCAAAAGTAAAACAAATATCTGTGTTGAGCATCCAGCAAAGGAAATGGTTTTCCTCTTTACCAGGAAGTGGACTAGCACCTGGGGAACTGTAGTAGTAGAAAAACAAAGATCAGCAAAGGACAAGTTTCTAAGGAAAAAGTACATGGGTGTATGGAGCCTGGAATCTAAGTGAATGAGCACAATAATAAGCAGATTTCCCAGCAGAGTCAGCAGGTAGATGATCAGAAAAAGGAAGAAGAGCAGGACTTGTGTGTGTGGATCCTGTGAAAGGCCCAGGAAGACAAATTCAGTCACATATGTTTGGTTTTCTTCTCCCATGAATATTTAATATTCTTTATAGGTCAGCACCAAGAAAAAAAAGCACACACATATCGATCCGTTAAAAACTATATGAGTAACAAGTATTTTATCAATCAATATACAAAACTGGGCCATTGACTTCCAACTCTTACCTGCTTTCATATGTTAGAAAAAAGACTTTTCTTTTTGCTTGATAGTTCTGATCATTGAAATCTATTTCTGATTTTCTCTGCCCTTGAATCTTTCAGTAGAACTAGAGAGCCAGCAATCATCTTGAATATACTATGTGACCAAGCCTTGGCTGGACTACACATAGTTCTGGGAAGATTTTAAGAGCTGCTCACAGTGCATCCTTTCTTGTACATAAGTTTGGGAAACAAACATGCTGCAGTTGCTTTAAACCAGTTAGATTTTTATGCTGCAAACTGACAACATTTGTGAAGGCAGATTTTTGTCTTTATATTTTTAAAGTAATCCTAAATAAGTGCTCTGAAGCCAGGAAAGGGAAGTTAAAGGAAGATATTGTTGTTTGTAATCCCGGCCCTTAAACAAATTCATCTGTCATTTGTTCTCAATGTGAAGAGGATGCTGAGATGCTTCAGTAAAAATAGCTGCCTCTTTGGTCATTGTACTCTGTGGTGTCCTTTAAATATGCCCTAGTCTGTCCTTAACACTCTTTTCTCTCTCTTTGCACAAAGCCTTTTGGCAAGAATAATACTAATTATCATGTGTCAGGCACTCTCTTGGGACTAGTCATTATTGTTTCTTTATCCTTTAATTTTAAATCTTAATTCCATGAGTTAATTATTATTATCCCCCAAATACAGATGATGAAACAAAGACTCAGAAATTTTCAAACTAGTTCATCTAAGCCTTTGTCATCCTTTCTATATCCTGCAATTATGTTCCTTTCTTACTAAAAAACTGGTTGTAGAGAAGGTTAAGGTTTAGCCCAGTTCTCTCCACTCCTTGAAGATAAATCCACAGACTTTTTCCATTTTAAGGGTTTTAGAGCTCATCCACTATGGCAGAGATATTTACCAATTCAGTTCAGTTACTCAGTAGTGTCTATTTGTGACCCCATGGACTGCAGCACACCAGGCCTCCCTGTCCATCACCAACTCCCAGAGTTAACTCAAACTCATATTTATAGGCACACAAAAAACAGGCATATTTGAACATACTTTAAAGCATTTTGAGTTGTCATGCCTAAAGGACAATAGAGAGAATTCAAGGAAAAATATTGAGAAAACTGACAAAGATTATTTGCAGATCTCTAATTGTACATCTTTAAAAAACACAAAGGGATCCAAAGCAAGCTTAATAAGATGAGTAAGTGAAAAATAAGTAGAAATTTTAGTAAAAATAAGAATTCCTTTCCAGTTGCTAAACTTAACAGTGTGCAGCTAAAAAACAAAGACTTATGTGAAGAAAACCATGAAACATTATATTTGAATAACTGAATAAAGTAAAGTCACTCAGTTGTGTCCAACTCTTTGCGACCCAATGGACGGTAGCTTACCAGGCTTCTTCCACCATGGGATTCTCCAGGCAAGAGTACTGGAGTGGATTGCCATTTCCTTCTCCATAGGGAGATTAATTTTATGCATCAATTCAGTCAGTCGCTAAGTTGTGCCCTACTTACTTGGAACATATTCTTGTAAAGATGTTCATTTCATCCAAATTCATCCATAAATTCATTGAAATTCCAACCAATTTCACAGAAGATTTTTGTAATGGAATTTAATAAACTTATTTTTTAATTTCTTCTAGATTCCTAACTTTATAGTAGAAAATGAGGTGTGGAAAAGAAAAATGAGAGAGTAGAGGAAACATACCCAACCAGATAAAAAATATATAATAAATTTTTCCTTCCTTACTAATATTGTATATGCTGAACTGGCATAAAGCATTTATTTGACCAATAAATATGTTATAGAACAGAAACATTTCCTAGTATGTATGAAAATTTTATATTCGATGAATATGGCATCTGAAGTGTATCACTTCTAAAAGATATAGAACAATTGGCTATTCATTTAGAATATAACATACATATGTTTGTATAAACATATTTATATGTACATATAATATAAGTATCAGTTCAGTTCAGTCGCTCAGTCGTGTCTGGCTCTTTGCGACCCCATGAATCACAGCACTCCAGGCCTCCCTGTCCATCACCAGCTCCCGGAGTTCACCCACACTCATGTGCATCAAGTCGGTGATGCCATCCAGCCATCTCATCCTCTGTTGTCCCCTTCCCCTCCTGCCCCCAATCGCTCCCAGCATCAGAGTCTTTTCCAATGAGTCAACTCTTTGCATGAGGTGGCCAAAGTATTGGAGTTTCAGCCTCAGCATCAGTCCTTCCAATGAACACCTAGGACTGGTCGTATAAGCAATAATTAATCCCAATTGAATTATCTAATTTTTAAAAACACTTTAATTTTCTATGTAATTAAATAATCTGTCTACCTATTTTTTGATTTATCTATTGATCTATTCAATCTTTGGTTAGTAAAAACTTTCCTAAACAAGCACACACACAAAGAGAAAGAAATCATGAAGAAAAATGCTCACAAAACTGGCAATTTAAGAATATCATAATGCCACTTTAAACAAAATTTAAAATAAATAAATCTGAGAAAATATTTGCAAACACTTTAACAGAATTTTTAAATTATCCTTAATATATAAAGGACTTACAAAATCAATTACATATAACTGTATAATATACATACATATATAAGCAAATTGTCAGACTTTTTATGTGATACATCATTTTAATCTTTTAAATCAAATGTGAATGGGTGTGTGTATACATGCATATTTGTGGTATATGTGTGTTTCCACAGTCATTTCTTCTATAGTGAGAGTCAACTGCTCATGGGCTGCTGCCATTTGTCAGGAGACAGCATAACTCACTGATTGGCAGTTGGGGCTCTATAGCTAAACTACAGGGTTTAAATCCTAGTTTTTCCGGTTGATGTGTGACCAATAGCAAATTACTTGGCTTTTCTCTACTTTTCTTTCCTCATCTGCAAAATGATGAGATTAATAATACATATCTTATAGTGCTTATGTAAACACTGAATAACATACAAAGCATTTAAAGAAATTAGGACAGTAAACAAAACTAGCCCATAATATCATATAATATCCCATTACCGTAATGGGATTATAATCTAGAAGTAACTGAAAGATTAGGAAAATTAAGGACAAAGCATAGTAACACATGGCTGCTAGGTCTGAATGAGGAAAATGCTTCTTCTCCCTGTTTTTACACTTTTCCTTCTTTTGCCCTTCGTTCATCCTTTGAAACTGGATCTATGTTGCTAGCAGAATTCAATGCTAAGACCAAATATGATAGGGGATGATGAGAGGCTTCTAGGTATATGGAATGAAAAGCAAGACAAACTTAATAGTTTGATTTAGTCCTGTTTTCCTCTCTTTTTAAAAGTCTTATTATAGAAATTTCCAAACATATATGAAAGTGAAGAGAATGGTAAATAAAATGTCAAATACCTAATAATAAGATTTAAATGCATTAGTCAGTTTTGAAATTTGATCATCTAATTTATTCAGTTCAGTTCAGTTCAGTCGCTCAGTTGTATCCGACTCTTTGCAACCCCATGAATCGCAGCACGCCAGGCCTCCCTGTCCATCACCATCTCCTGGAGTTCACTCAGACTCACATCCATCGAGTCCATGATGCCACCCAGCCATCTCATCCTCGGTCGTCCCCTTCTCCTCCTGCCCCCAATCCCTCCCAGCATCAGAGTCTTTTCCAATGAGTCAACTCTTCGCATGAGGTGGCCAAAATACTGGAGTTTCAGCTTTAGCATCATTCCTTCCAAAGAAATCCCAGGGTTGATCTCCTTCAGAATGGACTGGTTGGATCTCCTTGCAGTCCAAGGGACTCTCAAGAGTCTTCTCCAACACCACAGTTCAAAAGCATCAATTCTT
>SJYX01018735.1:8414-20341 GCA_006410675.1 Oreotragus oreotragus
CATCTGAATATCTGAGATTATTGATATTTCTCCCGGCAATCTTGATTCCAGCTTGTGTTTCTTCCAGCCCAGCGTTTCTCATGATGTACTCTGCATAGAAGTTAAATAAGCACGGTGACAGTATACAGCCTTGATGTACTCCTTTTCCTATTTGGAACCAGTCTGTTGTTCCATGTCCAGTTCTAACTGTTGCTTCTTGACCTGGGGTATGACAGGGGTTTAATATTCAAAACATACAGAATCCATACAGCTCAACAGTGAAAACAAAACAAACCCAAATAACTCAATTTAAAACTGGGCAAAGGATCTGAATAGACATTTTTTCAAGAAAAGATACATAAACGGCCAACACGTACTAGGAAAAGTGCTCAATATCACTAATCATCAGGTAAACTCAAAAATAAAAGCCTCACACCTGTGAGGATGTTTATTATCAGAAAGTCAAAAGGTAAACAAACTGGCGAGAATGTGAAGAAAACAGAACTCTTGTGTACTGCTGGTGGGAATATAAATTGGTACAGCCATTATGGAAAACAGAATAGAGCTTCCTCAATAAATTAAAAATAGAACTAACATATGATGAAGCAATCCACCTCTGGATACATATATCCAAGGAAGATGAAAATGAAGTCAGTATTCAAAATGATATCTGTACTTCCATGTTCACTGCAGCATTATTCGCAGTAATCAAGATATGGAAACGAATTAAATGTCTGTTAATAGATGAATGAAGATATGGTGTATATATATATGTGTGTGTGTAGTATATTTATATAATGGAATATTGTTCAGCCTTAAAAAAAGACAGAAATCCTGTCATGTGCTACAACCTGAATGAATATTATGCTATGTGAAATAAGCCAAAGAAAGACAAATACTTCCTGATATCAGTGATATGCAGAATTCCATCACAGCCACCCCCCTCCCCACCCCCAAACAAAAACACGTTGAACTCACTGGGAACAACTGGATTGTAGCATCTGTAAGGATAAAAGCTAGTGAGATCAAGACAAAAACCTTAGAATCCCTACCATACAACCTTAAATGACCAAAATCTTTGATTAAACAACCCAACACAATAGGGAAAGATCAGCTATATTCAATAACACCAACAGGAGAATTTACTGGGATAGCAGATCTGCTAATTTACTTCATCTGTATCTAACATAATTTGTAACAAAAAATTTAAAGATTGCTCAGGCCAAAAGTGACCCAGTGCATCCAGCCTTCCAAACATCTCTGAGAAGCCAGACACACAAGTAAAGCAATGTTGCATCAACTTGGCCTTCAGCTAAATATCCCCAACTAACTTCAGTCAACACTACAAGGAGCAAACAGACCAAGCCAAACCCTGCCCAAGTGTATAAGTAAAGTAAGTAACTGCTGTTATTTTTAAGTGACTCAATTTGGGGTTTGTTAAATGGTAATAAATAACTTTTAGCATTACTTCAGTCAGCTTTGAGAGTGTCCTTGCATTCTGCCCTAAGAGTATGTTTCAGGCTACTCTTGTCTTCTGTACAGAATTGGAACTGCCCCCAACGCCTGGCTCCTATTATTGAGAAGACATACACAAAGACCATAGTTTAAGTAACAAGATTTTTTTTTTTTTGAAGAAATGAAACATTACAGTCACGTTTTACTGCCTTCCTCCCAAGATAGTTGCCACTATCATGCATTTAGTGCCTTATTAATCTCTTGCATTTTAGAAAAGTTTTACAATTTATGTATATTTTCACAAATAATAAATAACACTGTATTTCATTGATTCTAAGTCAAACATTCCCCATCTATTTTAAAAATCATTGGAGATGTATCTTACAACAGATAGTATAACTGGCAAGTGATAGTGTAACTGGTTGCACTTTTCTTTTTTAGTAATATGTGCCTCCAAAAAGTTTTTTTTATTTTGCATTGGGATATAGCTAATTATTTTATTTTGCATTGGGATATAGCCGGGGAAGGCAATGGCACCCCACCCCAGTACTCTTGCCTGGAAAATCCAATGGACGGAGTAGCCTGGTGGGCTGCAGTCCATGGGGTCGCTAACAGTCGGACAGACTGAGCGACTTAACCTTCACTTTTCTCTTTCATGCATTGGAGAAGGAAATGGCAACCCACTCCAGTATTCTTGCCTGGAGAATCCCAGGGATGGGGGAGCCTGGTGGGCTGCCGTCTATGGGGTCACACAGAGTCGGACACGACTGAAGTGACTTAGCAGCAGCATAGCTGATTAATAGTTATGATTGTTTCAGGTGAATGGCAAAGGGACTCAGTCATACAAACACATGTATCCATTCTCCCACAAACTCCTCTCCCATCCAGGCTGCCAATTATGTGCCTTATTGATCTTATTTTCTATTTCACCTAAGATTAGATAAAACATACATTAGCTGCTTTATACTTTATAAAAATTTAATCATTTGAGTTTATTTTTCTGCAAATTACTCTTCTTGCTAAATATTTTAGCAAGCTTTGTTTAGGTATAATTTGCATTAAAATATATAATTTACATATAATAAAATGTACCCATTTTAAGTCTACAGTTTGATGAGTCATGATAGCTGTATAAAGCTAATTTTCCATTATTGAGCTATAAGCATCATTTATATATTCCAAATAGAGGCCCTCTGTCAAATAATATGTATTACAAATAGTTTTCCCCAACCTGTGACTTTTCATTTCCTTGCTGCTGTCTTTCAAAGAGCAGAAGTATTAATTTTAATTAATTCCAATTAATAATTTTCTTTCACAATTCACTGTCTAAAAAATCTTTCGCTATCCCAAGACAGTAATTTCTGTTTCTTTCCAGAATTTCTAGAGTATTAGCTTTTGTTAAATCTATGATCCATTTCACAATCTAAATTTTGTACTAAAATTATGTATCATGTAAGGCAAAAGATGAGGTTATTTACTATTTGAATATATATTTATTCTATGTTAAGACTTTTCTCATTAAACAACCATGGCACCTTTGTCAAAATCAACTGTGCAATATGCATGGGTCCATTTTCAAACATTTCTTATAAAACAGGTCTTCCGGCAACAAATTCTATCATGTTTTCCTTGTCTGAAAGTCTTTTCTCACCTTTTCTGAAGGATATATTTCCTGAATATGGAATTCCAGGTCAACAGGTATATTTCTTTCTTTCAAAGATACCATGCCAAGGCCTCTAACTTGCAGAGTTTAAGAAAGGAAATAGTCACTCTCTGTATGGAATGTGGTTGTTTTTTTCTTCTCCAGCTGCTTTTCTAATTTTCTCTAGTTTTCAACACTTTGATTATAATGTACTTTAGTTTTATGTGTGTCCCCGATGGTTGAATTTCTTGGATCTCTGGGTTTATAATTTTCATAATTAGGAAAACTTTCAGACATTGTTGTTTACATTGTTTTTGTCTCCCTTATCCCATCTTCCAGGAGTCCAAATACGAGTATGTTAGAAAGACTTGATGTTATTTCACAGGGGACTAAGGCACTGTTCTATTTCTTTTCTCTTTGTGCTTTAGTAAGGTTCACTGATTTTTAGTTCTGCAGTGACCGATCTGCTGTAATTCCATCTGTTCTTTCTCACCTAGCTATGAACCAAGAGGTAATCAAATAGCAGCAGTGACTTTTTAAAAATAAATCTTCCACATACTTGAATTATTGGTATAAGTGTATTCACCACAAAATATTTCAGGACTACGAATTTAGAAATGTGTAGTTTGTTCAATATTTTCTTTACGGCCTGTAAAATTAGTTTGTGTATATATACATATACATGTAACATGAGAAATGACACTGAATATGACACCAGTGACAGGCTGTTGTAATTTTTTTTACTTTGACTTTTACAGAAAGTGATGACAATCTATGGAAAATGCTTTATTGTATCATGCTTATTTACTACAAGGAACATTTTATAATAATACAAAAGTAATCCACAAACTTGATTAAGTGAAGATCAACTGATCTGAAAATTTTTCTTCCTTAGTCTTTCACAGTAATTGCCAAAAGTTCAATAAGCTGATTTTTCCAAGATCAATTATTCTAATAACTTTGGGTGTTCAATCCGTGCAATGGTCCAGTCAGGCTTTACTCCTTGTGTAAACTCTCTCTGAAATCTAAGGAAACATTATAAACAATGTGTATCCTGTATCAGTTCAAAAACTTCCTGGATCACTATGTAATTTGCAAGTACATAGTTGAGGCAGTTTTTAGCAAAAAGCTAACAGATAATGGTAAATAAAAATCAAAAGTTTAATCTACCAATTTGATCACAAAAAACATCCCCACAAAAATTAGAAGTGCATTCTCAACTGAGTCTTTTTAATAGACAGATCTATATACACTCCAATATCTGCCAGTCCATGAGAGAAACGTGTTATTCTGCTAAGTACTAGCTATAATATATGCCTGATATGAGGAGAAAAAAACTGGACTACAGTGATAAAACAGCACTTCCATGGAAGTTGGTTATGTGATTAGATTACTCACAGCTGGCACTAAGTTCATTCTTGAAAATAGCAGTCTTTATGACCTGCCTGTGATCTTAGTAGGGACTATCAGAACAAGCAAATGTTAGTATTGATTATAGTGTTCGAAATGATGTCTTTAAAAAGAGACAGTTCAGTAGATTTAAATTAAATAAGTACTTAAATATATAGAATATTTTGTGCAATTACAAATAAAGCAAAATTCCACACAGGAAAAAGAAATTTAAAAAAAAGCACATTTCCTTCAAGAAGTGAAAAAATGAGGATATAATTCTCTTTACCTGAGTCAAACAGGATACATTTTCTTTCTTAGGTCATTTTGGGGTTTTGTTCATTGTTTTAAAGCCAATCTGCATAACTTTGATGACATAAAAGTATTCTTTTAAACAGATATTAAAGTATATCTCCACTGACTCTCTTGAATTGTTCACTGTTCCAAACTTTATTCACATAATAATACACTACAGTGTCTCATTTAAATAGGTTGCTAACCTCCTGTTAGACAGTACCTCCTTAAGGGCAGGAACCCTTCAATTCTGTGTCTGAACTCCCACCAGAATACCTGGTAAAGAGGAGATGGTCAATAATTATCTAGTGAGTGGATGGTCCATGTGCCAATTATAGCATATTTTATTTTCCAAAGATGGTCATAACTACATTTCACATGCTCTTCTGCAATGTGACCTTGCTGCTGCCCCATGAAGAGGTGGAGTATTTCCATGTCCTTCACTGTGCAGATCCTGTGACTGTTTGGATCAGCAAACCATGCAGAAGTGATGCTGTTCCAATCCTGCAATCCTGGACGTAGCGCTTTACTAGAGGGCTATGTCTAGCATCTTCTGTCTTTTGGAAGCCAACCACCATGTAAAATTATCTTAACACCTCCGCAAGCCCAAGCTATAAGGAGAGGCCTTGGAGAATGAGACATTATATGGAGAAGCCAAGGAGCATCCTGGTGCTGCCCTGTGAGTGAGGAAGCCCATTGTGGAAATGAATCCCTGGCTCCTGCCATCCCAGTTGATGCCAGGTAAAGCAGAGAAAACCCCACAGCTGAGCCTTTCCAAAATTCCAGAGCAGTAGAAAAGCAGGCAAAATGAATGGCTGTTTGTTGTCACTGAGTTTTGGAATGGTTTGTAATGTAGCAATAGACAGCTGAAACAATGTTTAATTAAGTTCAGGAATATTACCGCTTCCTAATTTCTGAACACTCCTGTTTCGTGGCCAGTGTGTCTTTATAACTATCTCTCTTCATAGATACTTGTCAAACTTCAATTTTTTCTTCCTAAAGCTCCCTTTAGTTTTTATATCTGCATACTACCTCCCATTTCCTAAAGAAAGGAAACAATCAAATGTGATTAGACTTACTCATAGCTTGCACTAAGAAGCTGTTTAGTTTCCACGTTCTGATCCCCCAACTTAACCTGGAACACACGGGCTCCACTTACGGCCTCACTGGGGATGTTGGCACTGGTTAGATACCAAAAGCACATCAGGATGTTAACAAACTTCCTTCCTTAGAGAAAAAACATACACACATACAGATACAAACCACAATCATCTATCATCCTTATATCCAAAATGGAATTAGCAATTGGCAGTGATTATACAGTCATTACAGATCAAATTTTGTGCTCATTCTAACTTAAGGTACCTGTGTTGACACCTTTTATTTTTAGAAAATTCTCTTGGGGTTTATGACGTATTTGCCTCCCTCTCTGTAACCCAGTATAAGAGCTACTATTTACTGGGCAGGTACTTATTTCCCAAGCGTACTATGTGGATTCTCTTCCATTTGTGGGATTTTCTAAAGTTACGGTAACAGGTATCTATTGTCAAGACAGAAAACAGTAGAGGAAAACATTTTTTGGTGCTAACTTAACCCCAACTGCCAGAAAGAAAACACACTTCTATTTCACTCTAATTCACTTTACATGCCCAGTGATCATGAGAATGTCCTGTGCAAAACCAGGCAGTGACCATGATGCTAAGACGCAATTTGAAATACTAGCGAGAAAATATTTGTCATTAAAGGTACCTTTCTGAATGTTTCAAATTAACATGTATGTGAAAATATTTTCACTATTAAAGAGTTCTCAAGCAGAACTGCATTGGCAACTGTGTGAGCAAAGGCTAGATTTCCTATATGCCTAGCACATAGTATATGTGTGTATATTTGTAGAAGGAATAAGTCAGTCACTGAGTTTTCAGGAATGCTATTGTGAAAATAGGACAAGGAAAAGAACAAGATAAACGCCAAAGTTCCTTTCAATTATTTTCATCGTCTCCAAATAAATCAAATTGGGAGTTCTGAGTTAATGTTACTCTTAAAACAGTCTTTAGCTAACAGTATTTACTTTTTCTTTTGCTTTTTACTTCTACTTAACATACAGCTGAACACTTAAAATACTGAATTGTTTCCTTTAAGTTAGGAAATCTGAAACACAAATATTTTCATTTTGACACAGGAGCAGCTTCTCTTGGGCGATTTTCATTAACAAGTGACAATGTTCTCTTCTATGAATTAAACAGAATTAGGGAAAAGTTCTTTTCTTTTAAATTAATCTTTTTATTTTGTAATGGGGTATAGCTGATTAACAAACAATGTTGTGACAGTTTCAGGTGAACAGCAAAGGGACTCACCCACACATATACATATATCCATTCTCCCCCAAATCCTCCTCCCATCCAGGCTGCCACATAACACTGAGTAGAGTTCCAGGTGCTATACAGTGGGACCTTGTTGGTTATCCCATTTTAAAAACAGCAATGTGTGCATGACCATCCCAAACTTCTAGATAGAAAGGCATTCAAAACTATTACCACACCCAAAGTCTTTCAGAGCAAGGTCTTTAAAGAATGATAAATTATTTTCTCTGTAGTTCTACAAATATCCACCTGTACCAACAAAATGCCATTATTCCATGATTCCCATCCAGGCTGCCACATAACACTGAGTAGAGTTCCAGGTGCTATACAGTGGGACCTTGTTGGTTATCCCATTTTAAAAACAGCAATGTGTGCATGACCATCCCAAACTTCTAGATAGAAAGGCATTCAAAACTATTACCACACCCAAAGTCTTTCAGAGCAAGGTCTTTAAAGAATGATAAATTATTTTCTCTGTAGTTCTACAAATATCCACCTGTACCAACAAAATGCCATTATTCCATGATCTTTCACTAGTTTAGCTTATCTGGACAACCGTGGGCCATTTAAAATTGGCTATGCTCCAGGCTTACCTCTCTCATCATAGTAAATGGAGATGTCTCCTGTTGACGTGTACACAATCTCATCTATGTCAGCAGCAAGTGCATGTTTATGGTTGTCAGGTAGTGAAGTGACCTTTTCTTTCAATGCACGTAGAGTCTAAGTATGGGAAAAGCAAACCAGAGTTTACTTGTTGAATTGTCAGAAGCTTTTCAAGAAGTAGAGTGAATTCTTCATGCAATGTATTTTGCAAAACTATTTCTAAATTTACAGCCATACGTGTTCACTTTCAAAAGCAAGGCTGAGAGGCATCTGATTCTTCAGTTAGATAACTCCTAATAGAACATTCTGTGTAAGAATTGAAAGACATCATATTCACTTATGCCTTAAGTAGCAAGTCATTCTGTGCTTTTTAAGACCCCAAGTACTCCAAAGGCAAGATAGAGGGACTCTACTCTGGGTGACGGCATACATGTTATTTTAAAGCACAAATAAGGACAATGCATATCATTCTAATGAAAGAAAATAATACACGTTAATATTTATTTTTTAAAGGAAAATTAAAGTATACTTTACCTCTTTGGCCACAAGTTCTTCCAATAGATCAAACTTACACTGTGACAGCAATTTGGACACATGAGCAAAAGCCTTAAAAAGAAAAGTGGGGGAAGGGTGGTGATTATTATTTTAAGATACCATGC
Source organism: Oreotragus oreotragus (assembly GCA_006410675.1). NCBI lineage: Eukaryota > Metazoa > Chordata > Mammalia > Artiodactyla > Bovidae > Oreotragus > Oreotragus oreotragus. Next base: position 16,796 of record SJYX01018735.1, read on the forward strand.
GAAATACCATACAATGTACAATGCTCATACTTCAGTGGGTAAGTGTAACGAACACTATTTTCTGATAAAGGCAATAAACATTGTCAACACTAAGATACTGATGGTTAGGCATGACTCCTTCAAAGTTGGTTGACTTTTCTTATATGGCCTTTCCACACGCACAGTAGTAAGTGGGCAGATGGCTAATGATGTATCCACTTCAAGGACCCAAGAAAAGATAGTGTGTGGTGTACATACTAGGTTCTCAATTAAAAAATCTTCTATATAGTTCCTTTTAAAATAACGATGAAGTAACCAGCCATCCTGACTGTCATATTGTCCTCCTCTGAATCCTGAATACATAGCAGCACAATCTAAGTCTGTACCCAAGTACTAAGCAAGTACAATCTAAGTACTGGGAGGCTGGAGATCTGGGCTGCAGCTGAGCCTCATTAAGACAGATAGTGAAAGTGAAAGTGTTAGCCGCTCAGTCCTATCCAGCTCTTTGTGATTTCATGGACTGTAGGCCACCAGGTTCCTCTGTCCATAGAATTCTCCAGGCAAGAATACTGGAGTGGACCCGCACTGTGGGCATTCTTTACAGTCTGAGCAGGTCTAAGACAGATATGGCATTAGTAAAGTGGGAGAAAAGATAATGAGTTTGCACAGTCTAATGGAGTAGACCTCAACTTTGAGGTACAAGAACCCACTTTAAAGTGGGAGACAGTCAACTGCAATCCTCCACACTACTAGCAGTGAGGAATGGAGCTGTGCATTAAGACTCTGCCTGTTTTCAAGGAGCTTCCTGTCTACTTCAGGAGAGAGCTGAAAAAATGGACAAACCCAAGAATTATGACAGGAATAAGAACAAGATGATTTTGGGAGAATACAGGTGAGAACTTACACTATCTGGGCGGACAATAAGGGCGCTTCCTAAAGGAAGAATCATCTAAGAAGAAATTTGAAGAACTAGTGAGAGAAAGAGGATGTAAAGGTGTGTCAGATAGACACTCTCATAACTGTTACGGGCTGGATTGGGTTTTCCAAATTCATACATTGAAGCCCTAACTCCCAGTACCTCAGAAGGTAACTATATTTGGAGACAGGGCTTTTAAAGAGGTGATAACGTCAAATGAGAGTGGGCCCTAGTCCAATTTGACTGGTGCACTTACAAGAGGAAATGTGGACACACACGGAGATACCAGGGACACACAAGCACAGAGAGGGGGAAAAAAACATGTGAGAACACAGAAAGAAAATGATCATCAGCAAGCAAAGCACAGAGGCCACAGAAGAAACCAAACTTGCCAACACCTTGTTCTCAGACTTTCAGCTTCCAGAAATGCAAGAAAATAAAGCTTTACGGTTTAAGCAACCCAGACTGAGGTATTTTGTTATGGCAGCCCTAACAACAATGGTCAGGAAGCAACAGTTAGAACTGGACATGGAACAACAGACTGGTTCCAAATAGAAAAAGGAATACGTCAAGACTGTATACTATCACCCTGCTTATTCAACTTATATGCAGAGTACATCATGCGAGATGTATGTACATCATGCTGGGCTGGATGAAGCACAATCTGGAGTTAAGACTGCCCGGAGAAATTTCAATAACCTCAGATATGCAGATGACACTACCCTTATAGCAGAAAGTGAAGAAGAACTAAAAAGCCTCTCAATGAAGTGAAAGAGGAGAGTGAAAAAGTTGGCTTAAAATTCAACATTCAGAAAACTAAGATCATGGCATCTGGTCCCATCACTTCATGGCAAATAGATGGGGAAACAATGAAAACAGTGAGACTTCACTTTGTGGGGGCTCCAAAATCACTGCAGATGGTGACTGCAGCCATGAAATTAAAAGGCTTGCTCCTCGGAAATAAAGTTATGACCAACCTAGACAGCACATTAAAAAGCAGAGACATTCCTTTGCCAACAAAGGTCCATCTAGTCAAAGCTATGGTTTTTCCAGTAGTCATGTATGGATGTGAGAGTTGGACTATAAAGAAAGCTGAGCACCAAAGAATTGATGCTTTTGAACTGTGGTGTTGGAGAAGATTCTTGAGAGTCCCTTGGACTGCAAGGAGATCCAACCAGTCCATCCTAAAGGACGTCAGTCCTGGGTGTTCACTGGAAGGACTGATGCTGAAGCTGAAACTCCAATACTTTGGCCACCTCATGCAAAGAGTTGACTCATTGGAAAAGACCCTGATACTAGGAGGGGTTGGGGGCAGGAGGAGAAGGGGACAACAGAGGATGAGATGGCTGGATGGCATCACTAACTTGATGGACATGAGTTTGCATGAACTCCGGGAGTTGGTGATAGACAGGGAGGCCTGGTGTGTTGTGATTCATGGGGTCACAGAGAGTCGGACACGACTGAGCGACTAAACTGAACTGAACAGACATCACAATCATGATGAAATCCAGCCATAATACTCTAGTTTCTGTGGCCAATGATCAAACCTGAGCAAATTATCCTGTAAGGTAATAATGTCCCATTAGGAGGCTGCCCTGATAAAGCTTTGACGATAAAAGATTTCTTAACCTAACAAGGGGCTTCCCTGCTGGCTTAGTGGTAAAGAATCCACCTGTAATGCAGGAGCCACAGAGGTATGGGTTTGATCCCGGGGTCGGGAAGATTCCTGGAGTAGGGCATGGCAACCCACTCCAGTAATCTTGCCTGTAGAATCCCCATGGACAGGGAAGCCTGGTGAGTTACAGTTCATAGGGTCACAAAGAGTCGCACACGACTGAAGTGACTTAGCACGCATACACGCAACCTAAACAGGCTTCTGGGAAATAGCTTTTTCTTTCATAGAAAAGGCCAAAATATATAAAGATATTAGAAAACAAACAGTAAGTGGTTAATGTGGTTTGATGGCAGTAACAGGGATAATATATCATACATACTTATCAATGGAAGTAAAGTTTGTGGGGCTAATAAAGCTGTTTAAGGACTGTCATTGGACCACCTATTCCTCTGGCTCTCATGATGAATAAAAGCTTACTTCAGTTCAGTTCAGTTCAGTTGGGAAGATTCCTGGAGTAGGGCATGGCAACCCACTCCAGTAATCTTGCCTGTAGAATCCCCATGGACAGGGAAGCCTGGTGAGTTACAGTTCATAGGGTCACAAAGAGTCGCACACGACTGAAGTGACTTAGCACGCATACACGCAACCTAAACAGGCTTCTGGGAAATAGCTTTTTCTTTCATAGAAAAGGCCAAAATATATAAAGATATTAGAAAACAAACAGTAAGTGGTTAATGTGGTTTGATGGCAGTAACAGGGATAATATATCATACATACTTATCAATGGAAGTAAAGTTTGTGGGGCTAATAAAGCTGTTTAAGGACTGTCATTGGACCACCTATTCCTCTGGCTCTCATGATGAATAAAAGCTTACTTCAGTTCAGTTCAGTTCAGTCGCTCAGTCGTTTTCGACTCTTTGCGACCCCATGAATTGCAGCACGCCAGGCCTCCCTGTCCAGCACCAGCTCCTGGAGTTCACTCAGACTCACGTCCATCGAGTCAGTGATGCCATCCAGCCATCTCATCCTCGGTCGT
>SJYX01018735.1:24194-42522 GCA_006410675.1 Oreotragus oreotragus
TTTTTTTTTTTTTTTTTTCCTGCCCTCTCCAGAAATATAAGACAGGTGGTTGCTATGTTTGGTATAATCGTTTGTCAACTTGGATAAATATGACTTAATTTTCTTTTTTGACAAAATAATCTTAAATATGTTAAATTTCCCTCATGGTTGTCGTTTTATGTTCTGGGATGTCTTAATAGAGAGTTGAAAGCTGTGGTATGTCTGAACTTGAAAGCTTTAAATGCTGTAATCTTATAGTTTTACTATGCTGTTTATTCCCGTGAGTTTATTTCCTTGAGTTTCACTAAAAAATGTTAAATTTAAAAACAGTTTTCAAATTCTGAGCACATGTAGTTTCCAGCAAATCCAGTCTATTGAAAACCATATTCACAAAAGACTGATTTTTTAAAGAAAGGTGGCTCTCACTGTTCCTTCCAGAGTTTAGAGATGAGCTAAACAGAGCTTCCAGTGTCCAGGGTCATACTTTTCTCATTAGAGTTCTCCAAGTTTATATAGTAGCTTGCCAAACCATTTCTTGGTATTTGATTCTTTGAATATTTGCTGTTACAGTTTCGGTTTTTAATAGGCTATGAGCTGAATTTAATTGCCATAAATGTTTCCAAGTGTAAGAACTTTTCATTTTTTATTAAACAAGAAAGTGGAAGAAAGTGCTGGAATGATGAGTGTTTCTCAGCCTGCAGTTAATGATGTTTATTTTCCAGGGAAGCCCAGTGCTGTAACAAATGGGTATTGAAACTTCATCTTGAATTGCCTTAATGTTATGTCATGTCCTATAAACTTTTCAAAACATGTTTTTGAAGCACGTATATTATGTAATAGTTCCTATTCCAGCTCCTCTAAGCCTTTCACTAGAGCTGCTAAAGAGTTGCAAGATTATTTGCTTAGAGACAGAAGGAAAACAGATGTATTCATTTTTGCAGTTATTGGGGAACAGGAAAGAAGGGAGGCATCTAGGCCACAGAGAGAGGCTGGAAAGTAAGAGAACCTACACACGTATCTCATTATTAACACTTTAGATTAAGGTCTCATTTCTGCTTTTTAAACACTTGAAGATAAATATGTTCCCAAGTCTTGGCTTTTACTTCTTTCCTCATGGTAGCGCTTACTGTTCTTCCAGAATCCATATACATAAAAACGAAGAGCCTTGAAAGGACACTGTTGGTATTCTGTCCATAGGTTTTGTTTTTTTTTTCAAGTCTGAGTCTTACATGAGCTTTGCTTTGCTGCTTCTGCCTATCACATCCACATCGTCTAACTCCTGTCATCCTGCTCTTATTGTTTGTTACACTTTCATCATTCCTGATCTTGGAAAGAAACCTTTCCAAAATGGGGAACAGAACAGTAAGGATTTGTTTTTCTTTTTCTGAATGTTGTTAACTGCTTGCCGCTGCATTACCATTATTGTTAACCCCACCGTCTATCATCGAACATTTCTTATATATCAGGTATTGTGCATCCTAGATTATATTACTCATTTAAATGTCTGTGAGGTGTATTTTTTTAACTGATAATTATACAGATGAGAAAACGGAAGCTTAAAAACGTTAAATAATTTACTCAAGGTTGTAAATATAGCTTGAAATGATAGAACCAAGACTTATTCCCAAATTTGCCTGACTCCACAGAGTCCTAACAGTTCTAATCCTTCTTGGATACTCCCTCACTTGCTGGTCTGTATGTCAGTCCAGACAAGTGGAGCATCGTATAGCAGGTGCTCTTCTTACTGAAACATGCATAGGGCAGATGAGACCTTAGGCCAAAGAACTTCCCAATTGATACACCTGTTTCCCCCTTCTCTCAGCTTCACTTCTGTAGAAGCTTGGATGGTACTACTAAAGGAGAAGTTTGCTGAGGCCACCCAAGTTCTGCTTTGGACTGAACTACTCTACCTGGCCTGTTCTTGTAAAGGTCTTAGGTTCTCTCTAAGACCTTAGCAACTGCACCAATTACAGAGGTAGCTCTGGCCTGCAGAGGCTTCTGTATTACTTCCAAACTCTTCAAAAGATGCTTTGGTAGAAATGAAGGGTGTACAGTGAGATCAGAGATGGAAAACATTGAACAAATAAATTTGTTGATATTATTAGCCAGAAACTATAGAAGCAGATTGGTCTGAGTAGATGACAGCCTTCTTTCTTCTCTCCTGCAGTGTCCACTGTACATAATTATCAGTAGTGTCCTCAGATTCAGATTGACACCTGCTAGTCCAGAATCTGGCATCAGATTATCTTAGCTTTGCAAAGGGGTACAAGGCAGGAAACAGCATCCTAGCAGGATAGTATCAGTAGAGTCCTTATACCAATCCAGAAGCCATTTTTGGCTCACTAAGTGATAACTTCCTTGTAAGGGAACAAGACGAGAGGTAGATACAGAGATAACCTAGTTTAGTTAAGCTACATAGTCCACAGAAACCTGTAGCATAAGATGACTATGACCTTAGTTTCTCAGTTCCTCCAAGGGATGTGCTCAGTTACTGAGTTATACAGTTCCTCCAAGGGATGTGCTCAGTTACTGAGTTATACAGCACACAGGGAAGCCACATCCTTTGCTTCCCAACAGTTAAGAGTTCAGTCACCATCCTTCCAGTCCAGACATAATAAATAATTGTTTTCTTGCTGAGATTTGCTTCCTTTGTGGCTCAGCTGGTAAAGAATCTGCCTGCAATGCAGGAGACATGGGTTCAGTCCCTGGGTTGGGAAGATCCCCTGGAGAAGGGAAAGGGTACCCACTCTAGTATTCTGGCCTGGAGAATTCCATGGGCTGTATAGTTTCAAATCCTGAAAGATGATGCTGTGAAAGTGCTGCACTCAATATGGCAACAAATTTGGAAAACTCAGCAGTGGCCACAGGACTGGAAAAGATCAGTTTTCATTCCAATTCTAAAGAAAGGCAATGCAAAAGAATGCTCACACTACCGCACAATTGCACTCATCTCACATGCTAGTAAAGCTATGCTCAAAATTCTCCAAGCCAGGCTACAGCAATACGTGAACCGTGAACTCCCTGATGTTCAAGCTGGTTTTAGAAAAGGCAGAGGAACCAGAGATCAAATTGCCAACATCCGCTGGATCATGGAAAAAGCAAAAGAGTTCCAGAAAAACATCTCTTTCTGCTTTATTGACAATGCCAAAGCCTTTGACTGTGTGGATCACAATAAACTGTGGAAAATTCTGAAAGAGATGGGAATACCAGACCACCTAACCAGCCTCTTGAGAAACCTGTATGCAGGTCAGGAAGCAACAGTTAGAACTGGACATGGAACAACAGACTGGTTCCAAATAGGAAAAGAAGTATGTCAAGGCTGTATATTGTCAGATTCATGGGGTCGCAAAGAGTCGGACACGACTGAGCGACTGAACTGAACTGAACTGATACAGTCCGTGGGGTCACAAGGAGTTGGACGCGACTGAGCGACTTTCACTTTCACTTTCACTTTGTGGAGATGCGTGGCATGTGGAATCTTAGTTCCCTGACCAAGGATCGAGCCTATGCCCCCTGCATTGGGAGCACAGTCTTAACCACTAGACCTGCAGGGGATTCCCAGAGGGTCTTTTTCTTTTCAGTAAACAGTGTTATCTGTTCTAATAGCTGACATTCCACATGATGTTAACCCACTATGTTTCTTGGAAAGCATTGCACGGTCATCATCTTACAAGGAAATCTTACCTCCCTGTTATAGAGTTCAAGTATAAAGATATTTGTTAGTAAGAACGAAAGATTACAACTTCTAATCAGAGGTGTGGAGGCTAGAGTGTAGTGACCCAGATGCTGGGTGACCCTTTGATGATGTCATTGTGTTTGATGTTTCTGATAAGGTATCATTTTCAGGTAGTGGGCAGTACTTTTGATTCTAGAAGGTTGAACAGATAGGATATGACTCAAAAAAGGTAACCCTCAGACTGAAAAGAGTGAGGTAAAGGAAACAAACTTTGCTTCTACAGTGTTCAATCCTGTTTACCAGGATGGAAGGAGATGGGCCTTTGGGCAGAAATATTTAAGAATAAAATTTGATTATTGCACTGGAATTCTTGAGCTATTATTCAGGAGCCTGAAATGATAGAATGTGGTATAGAAGGGTGAGAGCAGTTTTGTTTGGTCGTGCCAGAAGGCAGGCAGGTTGGTGAGAAGGGGAGGGGCTTTGTCTTCATGGGACCATTTGCTTATTATCTCTTCTACAGTAGCACTAGTAGTTTGCCTCATTCATCTGGAGACTTGTTTTGCCATGAAATTTGAAAATTAGTAGCAGTAAAAGCTTGCAAGTTTATATATTTCCATATATACCGTAAAACCAGAAACATTTTTCTAACAACAGTTTGAAATAGGAGTATATTGACATATGAGAAGGATCCATCTGTACTGTAGATCTAAAAATCTTTTAATTTTTGAAAGCGAAATTTCAGACAACCTAAGTCAAATAAGCTCGACTCTAAATGAAGTTTGAAAACTTAGAATTCCACATAATAGGTTATAATAAAAATTATGGATACTGTGTTGTAAAACAGAAGATTATATCAAACTCCAGCAAGCAGTATGTGTGTGTGTGTGTGTGTGTGTGTAATGGTTAGAGTATTACTAGTTCATTTTTACTAAGTCAAGGATTCTTTTGTGTTTATTTCAGAACTTTACCTTTTGACAAGTTGGTACAAAGGGCAGCTGAAGAAAAGCATACGGAATTCTTTATTTCAGAGGTAATTGTTTTTAACACATTTTCTTAAGAAAACATTAATATGTAATCACTAAATTATTTTCTTATAAAAGAATGTTAGATATATGGGAACTATAGCTTTCCGTATATCCTAGCTGTGCTATTTATTAGATCTCAAACCTTGTCCTCATTACCTTTCTGTGCTTCGGTATTCTCATCTGTAAAATAGGAACAGTAATAGTACTTATTTCATAAGTTTTATGTGACAGTTAACTCAATAAAATCTGTACTCAGCACAGTGTCTGATAGGTAGGAATCACTCACTAAATGTTAGTTATTAATACTACATCCTCTGAAATGCTTTGGTCTGATATGCCAAGTTCCGATGCTAAAAAGGATAACTTTGTTTTCATATCTGTAAGACTATTTCTGTATTTTTTTATTGTTAATGTGATTTCTGTTGTGTATTTGCTGTAATATTTGTTCAGGATTATATGCAGAAGTATTCTACTTATTTGCATAATAATCCAGCTTAAAATAATGCAAAATATAATTTAAATATCTTGAGACAGTGAGGCTTTTATAAAGACATTTAAAAAAAAGTTAACTGTGTTATCTCAAAAGCACATTTGAAAAATAAACTGCTTTTTAAGCTTTGAAGAAAGCTGTTGTCTGCATCTGAGCCAGCTGGGCTGATGGTCAGTTTGGTGGTAAAAGGTATTACATTTTCTCTGTTCTTTCATCACGTGATGTTTTATCCCTACAAATCTCAGATGTCTGATTCTAATTGTATGACTAGAATATCTGAAAAATGTGTTTTAGCTTTACAATCATGCTTTAACATGTATGTTCAGCTGCACTTTGGTACTTTCCTGTCCAAGGGTAATGAGTGGCACAGATTTAAATAGCCATGAAATGTCAAGTGAAATAAAGGAAATAGGGATAAGGTAATGGTATTAAAGTCTAAAAGTTAGGGTGATGTGTAAGATGAATTGGGCTGTCAGTTCAGTTCTCTGGGAAACACATGCTGCGATGAAATTAGGACTACAAAAGACTTATTGGGGAAAATAGCTGTGAAATAAAAGGAGATTTGGGTAGAGGGTACCATCAGGCAGTGATCCAGAGCTGACCAACTCTCTGCCAGCTCCATGTGGAACTCCTGAGCAAAGACTACTTCCTAGAGGAATCCTGTCCAGGGTGGCAGTGTCTAGGCCTTTTACCATCTTGCTTAGTCATTGGTTGAGGCTACCCTAGAAAGAGCACGACCTTCAGTTCAAAGGGTGAGGTGGACCTGAAGGAGTTAACAGCTGGCAGCTGTAAGTTTATCACACACCTTGCAATTAATGAATCTTTTCCTGAAGAGGGTTCTGTGGTGCATCTCTGTATCTGCCACATAAATTTATATTTTATATCCTGAAACATTAGAACTGGTGGAAAACTCTTAGAATTTTGAAGAACAGACTTCGAAACGAGTTTGAAAGTGAAAAGTGTTAGTCGCTTAGTCTTGTCCCACTCTTTGCAACCCCATGGACTTAGCCTCTGTCCATGGAATTCTCCAAGCGAGAATACTGGAGTGGGTTGCCATTCCCTTCTTCAGAGGATCTTTCCAACCCAGGGATTGAACCTGGATTTCCCAAATTGCAGGCAGATTCTTATGCCGTCTGAGCCACCAGGCAAGCCCTGAACCTGTTCAGCTAGTAATAAAATTATGAAACTTATCTGATATGATACTAGTTAAAAATTTTAAATCAGCAAATCTTGTATTTAAGTAAAATCAATGAATATAGATGTATAATATATTGTTATGATAAATGAGATATATTTTGAATTTTGTGCTATAATGGTCAATGTAAGTATAAAAGAAGCAGAATTCTTATGTTGGGTTGCCCCTGCGTTTGACCTAATGTGGCTCAGTTTACTAATTATTACAGGAAATACAGGCAATGTATACTTCGTAATTCAAATAGTTCCCTATTAGAGCTACTTAATGAAGGTATAATTGACAGTTTTTTAAAGCATCAACTTAAGTTTATTACTATAAGATGACATAGTTCTAATTCATACCTGAGCTGACTCTTGATGATTTGGGTTGAGAATTATGATTAGGGATAAGCTTAGCTTTATAAAATACAGTGTTTCAGGTTTTTTAAAAAATTAGTTTTAAAAGTATAAAATATTTTATATTCTATATTTGCATTACATTCACAAAGTTTGTTGTTGGCCCTCGGTGATATTCTGAGATCATGTGTTATAAAAATGGGATTTCTTTAATGTCTTAAGATGCTAATTAAGATTGTAAATAACTTAAAGTCTAAATTAAGCTTTGTGGCTTTAGATGTGGTATGCATGTGTTGCCTTTATAAAGAATTTGTTTTACCTGATGTTTTGTGGATCCTGTCATTATTACAAGCACGTATAGAGACGTTTCTTCATATGGCCACCAGAGAGCATTAGTAGAAAGGGAAGAAAGTGGAACTTTTTTTGAAAATGGCTAAATTGAGTTAGATTTTCAAATTTATTTCCTTTTGTCTTTACTTTCTAATATTTTTAAGTGAATACTGATGTTATTTTTCTTTGGCATGTTTAAGGATGAGAAGTACTACCTCCGATCACTTGGAGAAGACCCTAGAAAGGTAAGAATTCTGAATGTAAAAAGTTATCTAATCTTTCCACAATTAAGGAATCTATTCTACTTATTTTGCAGATGGCCATTCAGCTAATAAAATATAATCTAAAATGATATAAAAAACCTGGATAATTCATATATGTGTATTTAGAGTCAAATTAATATGGACACAGTTAAGGAGCAGTCCCTAAATTGATCAAGTCAGATTCTATCTTTTCTCTTTATGGCATGTTATTTCTTTACCTTCTTTTAGTCTTCTCTCTTAGGAGAAGCCACAGGTTTTACATAGTTGATAACATTCAAGTTAATGACTCTTACATTTAAGTAGGTGGCAATTGTATGATTCTTGCTTAGAGTAAGATGAACTTTCATTAATAGATGAAGCATATAAAGGTTAACAATAGTGGTATCGTTGAATGTCGTATTACACAGTCTGTCATTCCTTCACTTAAAAGATCATGTGTTGGCTCTGGTGACATCCCAGTATTTTAAAACAATGAGCAGAATTTTGCACCATTCTTCCATGATTTCATGGGCTCTGATGGCAGACTTAGATAAAATAAGCATTACTCCAATATTGTGGAATAAAATTCTCATTGTATTTCTCTCAATGCAGGATGTTGCAGATATCAGAAAGCAGTTTCCTTTATTGGAAGGAGATATTAAGTTTCCAAAATTCTTCAAAGAAGAGCAGTTCTTTTCCAGTGTTTTTCGAATCAGCTCACCAGGGTTACAACTTTGGACACACTATGATGTATGCTACATAAAATGAGAAATCTAAAACTACAGTAGCCTTTAGAATTTATAGACTGAACATTCACAGTGTTAACTTTTGGGAGGCTACCCTGAAGATCTCTGACATGTAATTTGCTGAAACGTGAGGTTTAAAAACAGGTGCTCTGCCAGGCAATGGTATGGGAGTAAATTATTCAGTGAATGCTAGAGCCTAGTTAGTTTCTTACATCTGCATTTCTCTGTGGTCTTGTTCTTGATTCATCATTATAAATATACATAATGAATTTTTTCAAGTGTTTTTTGTTTTTTTTAACATGTGGAAAATGGACACCAGATGAAGGGGAAAACTGAAAGTGGAAAAAATGTTAAAGTTGAAGTTATACATGTGACTAGATGGAACCGTTGTTTGGGAGAAAGGCAGAAGTTTGTGGAGAGCCATTTCCAACTGTAAAAATTTGGAGATGCCTGGAGGCCTTAGGGTATATATCCCTTGAGAATGTCAAGTGTCTACTGTATTTATTGAGCAGTGAGATGTGCAGATATTGATCTTAACCATTTATTCTATGGTGTTACAGTTTTATTTGCTTAAACATATGCATGAGCTTCCCAGGTGTCGCAGCAGTAAATAATCCACCTGCTAATGCAGGAGACACAAATGATGTGGGCTCAATCCATGGGAGGATCTCCTGGAGTAGGAGATGGCAACCCACTCCAGTATTCTTGCCTGGAAAATTCCATATACAGCGGAGCCTGGTGGGCTACAGTCCATGGGGTCACAGAGTGGGACACAGCTGAGCATGCACACACACGTGCAAACACATGCAAAAAAATCGCTAAAAACATTAAAAGTCTAGGTTTGTGTTTAGTTTGTGTTGGGTAGAGAAATTTAGAAAATTTAAAGCAATATCTTGTGTGTACATTAGTTGCACAGTTGTGTCTGACTCTGTGATCCTTTGATAGGTTTCCAAATAAAAAAGAATATTTTGAAAAACTCTAAATATAAAACTTTATAATAAAAGTTTTAGAAGTATATTTTATAGTGTTTTATAGCTGAGGACCTCTTGGGAGGATTTTGATATAGTATAAGTAAATGAGATAGATATAAGATCTTAACATTTTTTAAGGTTTTCAGTTCAGTTCAGTTGCTCAGTCGTGTCCGACTCTCTGCGACCCCATGAATCGCAGCACGCCAGGCCTCCCTGTCCATCACCAACTCCAAGAGTTCACTCAGACTCACGTCCATCGAGTCAGTGATGCCATCCAGCCATCTCATCCTCTATTGTCCCCTTCTCCTCCTGTCCCCAATCCCTCTCAGCATCAGAGTCTTTTCCAATGAGTCAACTCTTCGCATGAGGTGGCCAAAGTACTGGAGTTTCAGCTTTAGCATCATTCCTTCCAAAGAACACCCAGGACTGATCTTCAGAATGGACTGATTGGATCTCCTTGCAGTCCAAGGGACTCTCAAGAGTCTTCTCCAGTACCACAGTTTAAGGTTTTAGTTACATGAATAGTATGGTGAGAAAATGATAACTCATACTTTTAACTGTATTCACAAATTTTGTGTAGTATCCATTTTATCTTAAATATTATGAAGTTTTTCTTAAAAATAAGTCAAAGGAATGCTAGTTACATAGTTAAAGCTTACATAAATCATTGTTAATGGAGAAATGCTTAGGTTGAAGTGATATGTAAAGAATCATGAATATGTCTTGCTTAGTATATATTTTAATTCCTTAGCTGAGAATTAATGTAGCTCTGCCTTTTTTTTTTTTTTTTTAGGAATAAAATTCTCATTGTATTTCTCTCAATGCAGGATGTTGCAGATATCAGAAAGCAGTTTCCTTTATTGGAAGGAGATATTAAGTTTCCAAAATTCTTCAAAGAAGAGCAGTTCTTTTCCAGTGTTTTTCGAATCAGCTCACCAGGGTTACAACTTTGGACACACTATGATGTATGCTACATAAAATGAGAAATCTAAAACTACAGTAGCCTTTAGAATTTATAGACTGAACATTCACAGTGTTAACTTTTGGGAGGCTACCCTGAAGATCTCTGACATGTAATTTGCTGAAACGTGAGGTTTAAAAACAGGTGCTCTGCCAGGCAATGGTATGGGAGTAAATTATTCAGTGAATGCTAGAGCCTAGTTAGTTTCTTACATCTGCATTTCTCTGTGGTCTTGTTCTTGATTCATCATTATAAATATACATAATGAATTTTTTCAAGTGTTTTTTGTTTTTTTTAACATGTGGAAAATGGACACCAGATGAAGGGGAAAACTGAAAGTGGAAAAAATGTTAAAGTTGAAGTTATACATGTGACTAGATGGAACCGTTGTTTGGGAGAAAGGCAGAAGTTTGTGGAGAGCCATTTCCAACTGTAAAAATTTGGAGATGCCTGGAGGCCTTAGGGTATATATCCCTTGAGAATGTCAAGTGTCTACTGTATTTACTGAGCAGTGAGATGTGCAGATATTGATCTTAACCATTTATTCTATGGTGTTACAGTTTTATTTGCTTAAACATATGCATGAGCTTCCCAGGTGTCGCAGCAGTAAATAATCCACCTGCTAATGCAGGAGACACAAATGATGTGGGCTCAATCCATGGGAGGATCTCCTGGAGTAGGAGATGGCAACCCACTCCAGTATTCTTGCCTGGAAAATTCCATATACAGCGGAGCCTGGTGGGCTACAGTCCATGGGGTCACAGAGTGGGACACAGCTGAGCATGCACACACACGTGCAAACACATGCAAAAAAATCGCTAAAAACATTAAAAGTCTAGGTTTGTGTTTAGTTTGTGTTGGGTAGAGAAATTTAGAAAATTTAAAGCAATATCTTGTGTGTACATTAGTTGCACAGTTGTGTCTGACTCTGTGATCCTTTGATAGGTTTCCAAATAAAAAAGAATATTTTGAAAAACTCTAAATATAAAACTTTATAATAAAAGTTTTAGAAGTATATTTTATAGTGTTTTATAGCTGAGGACCTCTTGGGAGGATTTTGATATAGTATAAGTAAATGAGATAGATATAAGATCTTAACATTTTTTAAGGTTTTCAGTTCAGTTCAGTTGCTCAGTCGTGTCCGACTCTCTGCGACCCCATGAATCGCAGCACGCCAGGCCTCCCTGTCCATCACCAACTCCAAGAGTTCACTCAGACTCACGTCCATCGAGTCAGTGATGCCATCCAGCCATCTCATCCTCTATTGTCCCCTTCTCCTCCTGTCCCCAATCCCTCTCAGCATCAGAGTCTTTTCCAATGAGTCAACTCTTCGCATGAGGTGGCCAAAGTACTGGAGTTTCAGCTTTAGCATCATTCCTTCCAAAGAACACCCAGGACTGATCTTCAGAATGGACTGATTGGATCTCCTTGCAGTCCAAGGGACTCTCAAGAGTCTTCTCCAGTACCACAGTTTAAGGTTTTAGTTACATGAATAGTATGGTGAGAAAATGATAACTCATACTTTTAACTGTATTCACAAATTTTGTGTAGTATCCATTTTATCTTAAATATTATGAAGTTTTTCTTAAAAATAAGTCAAAGGAATGCTAGTTACATAGTTAAAGCTTACATAAATCATTGTTAATGGAGAAATGCTTAGGTTGAAGTGATATGTAAAGAATCATGAATATGTCTTGCTTAGTATATATTTTAATTCCTTAGCTGAGAATTAATGTAGCTCTGCCTTTTTTTTTTTTTTTTTCCGTTTTCTATTTTTGGCTGCACTATAAGGCATTTGGGATCTTAGTTCCCCAACCAGGGATTGAACCTGCACTCCCTACATTGGAAACATGTAGTCTTGATAACTGGATTGCCAGGGAAGTCCTTGTAGCTCTGGTTTTAGGATTTTTCAAAATTTGTACTAATGCAGTGTACCCTTACAAACACGATAAAAGTCAACATTGCTCCACTATTACTAAGTTCATCAAAATTATTTGCTAAGTTATGGTCCTCTTGAAATAATTTGGAAATCAGTATATTTTCCTGTAACCAAATTCTGGTTGGCCATCTGGTAAGAGTCTGTCAGTGGTTGCAGCACTACCTTGGGTTTCCTCAGCACCTGGTTTTTCGAAGTGCTTTCATCCTGTCCTCTCACGTTGGCCTTACAGTATTCCTTGATAGATAAGTAAAACACCAACGTGCATGTGTGCATGCTAAGTCACTTCAGTTGGGTCCAACTCTTTGCGACCCTACGGGCTGTAGCCCTCCAGGCTCCTCTGGCTATGGGATTCTCCAGGCAAGAATACTGAAGTGGGCTTCATGCCCTCCTCCAGAGGATCTTCCAGACCCGTGGATAGAACCAGCATTTCTTACATGTCCTGTTCTGGCAGGTAGGTTCTTTACCACTGGTACCATCTGGGAAACCTATACTTAGCAGAGTGAAAGTGAAGTCACTCAGCTGTGTCCGACTGTGACCCCATGGACTGTAGCCTACCAGGCTCCTCTGTCCATGGGATGAGTTTTAGGTAATCTGAGACAGGCTTTATTAAAAGATAGGATTTATGGTTAACTGTTTGGAATACCATTGATTCTGTATATTAGAATTTTATGCTTTTTCATAAGTTCTTATTTGCCTTCAGGTAATGGATAACTTCTTAATACAAGTGACAGGAAAAAAGCGTGTTGTTTTGTTCAGTCCTCGAGATGCCCAATATTTATATTTATCAGGTACTAATATTTTTTTGAGAATAAATTTCTCAAGTTTTTTTTTTTTAATGTCTTCATTCTCATAGAAAAACTTTGTAGGGCTTCTTCCTAATTATGATTCTTGTGTTGTATTTGTGTCTTGTCTTGTGTTCTTCATTGTGTACATGTATACATGAGATGCTAGGTTATATGAAGAATGAAATTTTAGGTTATCTTGATTATATTACATGAATGGCAGTGTTTATAAATAAAGGGTAGGTCACTGAAAATTGTCCTTAGGAGAAGAGTAATTGTTCTCACGGTGTGATACGGTAAAGTAGTTAAGGAAAAAAATAAATTTTCAAATTTATATTTGTGGTCATTAAAAAAAATGCTAACTGTTCAATCTATATCATCCTCTTTTGGAACTTTTCAGGTTCTAAATCAGAAGTACTGAACATAGATAACCCAGACTTAGCTAAATATCCACTGTTTTCCAAGGCTAGAAGGTATGAATGTTCCCTTAAAGCTGGAGATGTGTTATTCATTCCTGGTAAGATTTCTAGACTTCAATAATTTGCTTTTTATAATATTTATACTCACCTGACCATTGTGATTTTTTTTTAATACAAAAGTTTGTTAACTGTATCCTATCCTATACAAGATGATTTTTTATATACAAATGCGTTTAAAGTATGCTAAGACGACAGCTTCTTACAGTATTGTCTTGTTTTTCAAAGACAACCTATAAATACATTATTATACTCTTAAGTTTTCTTATTAAAGGATACTAAGCAAGATACTTTATATCTGCAAAAAATTATACCTCATGGTACTTTTAAAATCATTTTGTTTCTAAAATATTACGTGTTTTAGAACTGTCACTTAAGTAATTATGAAGAAATTGTAAATATATTTCAAAGCCAAACATAATAGTTTATTATAAATATAAAATGTTAATGCACAATAGTGTATATCATAGGTATTGCTTTTTATTTTTCTGCAGTCTGAATTAGTGTCACTTAATATCTTTGAACAGTATATAGGCATTAGTTTGTAGTAACCAGTGTTACAGTTAACATCTGTAATTATGTAAAACTGAATACCGGAAAATTATAAAAATCGTAACATTAAGGGGTGCATTAACAAATTGGCTTATAGTTTTACCTTTCATATATGTTAATATGTTTATAATAATACCTCTTGAGTGATAAAATTAAGTTAAAAGTATTAGTAATAATATGATCTTATTTGGGACTAGGTTATAAATTCCTTGAGGACAGGGAACCATAGTTTATTAATCTTTGTGTTGTCCTGTTTAGTTAACTTAACATAATTGTGTATAAATTTAATGCCTTGACTTCTCAGTCTTCATTGAAAACCGTCACAGCACACTGTGTTTTACATCCATTGCTATTACTTAAATTTGGGGTTTTATACCTTGAGAGCATGATTAAGGGTGATGCAGTTCTGCCTTATTCTGTATACAACTTTAAAGGAGAAAAAAATACTGAACATTTGCAGATATTTTGAATTAGGAGCAGAAGTCCCATCTTTGTATTTAAATTTAACAGAATGGTTAGCTTTTTTCCCTGTTAACAGTGAATAAGGAAAACAAGGTTCTGAAAGAGAGTAGTTCTATGGTCGGAACCTTGTTTTGTAAATAAAAATATTTTAAGTTTTTGTTTTTTCTAGAGCACTCTTAGAATGAGTTTATTTCTAAAATTTAGCATCTTATAAATCTTCCTTTCTGTCACAAGATTAAACACTTTTTGGATGAAAAAAACAAATAGAACTTTATTGTGTCTTTCAAGTTAAAAGGAAAAATTGCTGCTTTCAGAAGTTTTAAACGTAGGGTTGTGCTATTGACACTTTAAATTGGTTGGCAATTCATAAAAGTTAAAATGATTCTGTTAAAAGCTAGGAGTGTGCTAACGAAGGGATCTAGTTATAAGATTTATTTCTTGAATTGGCTATATGCAATTCGTGATATTTCACTGACATTTTGTTTTTTTTTTTAACTGTAGCTTTTATTTTTAACATTTTTTTTTAATACTTCTTCAGCTTTATGGTTCCATAATGTAATTTCTGAAGAGTTTGGAGTGGGAGTGAATGTCTTTTGGAAGCACCTTCCATCTGAATGCTATGACAAAACGGATACCTATGGAAACAAAGATCTGACGGCAGCATCAAGAGCTGTACAAATTTTGGACAGAGCCTTAAAAACACTGGCTGAATTACCAGAGGAATACAGGGACTTCTATGCACGGCGAATGGTCTTGCACATTCAAGACAAAGCCTATAGCAAAAACTTTGAATGAATAATGAAATGAATGCAGTGAGCATAAACTTTTAAATACAGTTCAGCCCAAATATTGGAAAAGTGTAACAAGATGTAAATTAGTTTTTTAAAGATTTAATCTTTGTTCAGTAGGAAAGATAAATCAACCTCGGATTTACAGATTTAGTATGAAGGCATGTTTGTGCGGTTTCTACATGTTTGTTAGGGCTTCCCTGCTGGCTCACACGGTGAAGAATCTGCCTGCAATCCAAAAGACCTAGGTTTGATTCTTGGGTTGGAAAGATCCCCTGGAGGGCATGGCAACCCACTCCAGTATTCCTGCCTGGTGAACCTCCATTGATAGAGGAGCCTGGTGGGCTACAGTCCATGGGGTCACAAAGAGTTAGACACGACTGAGTGTCTAAGCACAGCACACATGGTTGAAAAGGTACTGCAGTGGGATAACCCTTTAGCTTTCAGATGCAAATAACGAAAAAATCCAACTTAAGATGACCTAAACTATTAGAAAATCTATTGAATCATTATACATGAAGTTAGCTGATAAAAAGGGCTTCAGTATTTCTATTCCAGTGATTCCGTAGGAAGGTCACCAAGAAACTCTAGGCTTTTTTTCTCCCTGCTGTTTTCAACTGCAGCATTGGCATCATCTAGTGCTGGCTACCCTCGTGGTCATGGGATGTTTGCCAGTAGCAGTTGGGACTATGTGCATCTTCATTTACATGCAGTGCAGGAATCGGGGAGGATTTCAGGGGCCCTCTCTTAACATGCAAAAGCTTTCTCAGAATTTGCCGCCAGATGCTTGGGTCTCATTGATCTAAAGTGGCTTAGACCTGGTCCACCAACAGGCCAGTTCCTGGTAAAGGATATGGAATAACCCTTAGGTCAGTTGAGTCCACTGTAGCTGGAAGTGGAATTCATTTCCTCTGAGACAGAGGTATTTATGAGGGCAGAATGGGTCATTTTTAGAATACATTTAGATAAGGAAAAAAAACGTGGGCAACCAACAGTATGTGTACTACATGAATCTTTTGAGCTTTTTATAGCATACAGATACATAGGCCTTATCTTTGTAGAGCAGTATTTTGGGAGTTTGGCATAGGTATCTAAAAGATTTGTGGGTTTTGTGTTTTTTTAATGCATAATTAGGATTGAGAACACCTGGATTACATAATAGTAATTTGGACTCAGTTTTGTGATTTGTCCAAAGCAACTGTTTAATCTGATTGTGGTCCTGATCATGGTTTTCTTGGTACCGTTTTCAGTTTTTGAATACTCAAATCTGTTTTAATTTATACTTATGGCTAAACTTTAACCTAATTCAAGTTTTCCCCATGAGATGTTTCCTGCCTATCGCCTTTTCAAAGAAAAAGTTTCTTTTAAAAAAAAATGAAAAAGAACGAACACATGAGAGATCTCAGTAATGTTGTCATCACTGAAGACAATGAGCCCTTGTAAGTGGACCTATGGCATTCTTTGTTTTGCACCTAGTAAGTATATTGCAATGTCACTGAAGAGAGACCAGATTTATTTACTGAACACAAATGTGCTCATATAAAGCAATCTTATTACACTGATTTAGTGCACTTCAAGTATGGAGAAAATTTTCTCTAATAAAAATTATACATTCACTCATACCCTGTATTTGGAATGGATTTCAGGTTTAAAAAGTGAAAGTGTTAGTCACTCAGTTGTGTCCGACTCTATGACCCCACGGGCTATATAGTCTGTCAGGTTCCTCTGTCCTTGGAGTTCTCCAGGCAAGAATACTAGAGTTGGTAGCCATTCCCTTTTACAGGGAATCTTCCAGACCCAGGGAATGAACCCAGGTCTCCCGCATTGGAAGCCGATTCTTTACTGTCTGAGCCACCAGGGAAGCCTATAAACAGTAAATTATGACAAATAAGAAAGGAAAAGTATAAAGAAAATTATTCTAAACTTCCTAGGCATCTTTGGGAAGATGGAAGTTACTCAGGTCAGCAGAGCTAGTCTGTCAGAAAAGAAATTGTTTTATAGCTAATTACTAGATTTTGATCTTTGGTTATTTCTTAGGATAAGCAAAAAACACTTTTCCCTGGGGAAGAAAAAAAAAAACGATTTAGTTTAAACAGTATTTATGTCCACTCTTTAATAACCATTTTGTTAGCCAATAAGAGAATCAGAACAAAATACCTATGTCCAGAATCATGTGGAAAACTAGGAAATGTGAGATTACAATTTGTCTAATGAATATTCATTTTAATTCACTTTACTTGGAAAGTAAACTGGATGACCTTAGGCAAATTATATAATCCTTTAAGCTTTCCTCATCTTTAAAGTAAAACTTGAACTTTATAGGGTTGCTACAAAAATAAAGGGGATAGTTTAAGGGCAGGCACATAGTTGATGGCTGGTGCTGGCTCCCATTTAATTATATTCCTTTGCTGAGAGATTTGAGGTGGTTCCTATTGCAACATTAAATTGTAATATCTAGAGATGAATCCTTTAGGATGCTTTAAAATTATTTTCCTGGTCATAATTTTTAATCTTTTTTTTAAAATGCAAAGTATTTTAATCTTTTTTTCCTACCTGGTTGAGACCAAATGAGATGTTTTTAATATGTAAGCTATTATACGGTATGTTACAACTTCTCAGGAATTCCAAATCTCAGAATTCTGTTGCTGAAAGGGATCTTAGAAATCATCCAGTTGATGCAGACTGCATAAATCATTTTCTGGCTCACACAGCTGGGTGACAGAAACTGAAATTATAGTTGTGACCAGATTAGTAATTCTCCATTCTTTCTCCCTTAGGTGTAGCTCATCTCAAATATTTAGGAATACATTTTATAGTTAATTCTTTGGTTACAGTTCAGGGGGCACATAAGAATGTTTTCCTCTGCTAGCAAAACTTCTCACTGCATTGCTTGCTACATAGGCAAGGAAGACAAAAGGCTAAGTGAAATACTATGCAGTCAAAGAATGACACAGGTATGTGTATGTACTGGCAAGGTATTTTCCCAAGGTAATAAAATGAGAAAAAAAGTTTGAAATGATGGGTACAGTATGATACCATTTGTATAAAAGAAATGTATGCTGTAAGTAAACATTGTGCGTGTGTTTAGTTGGTAAATCAAGTCCAACTCGTTTTCAACCCCATGGACTATAACACCAGCCTCCTCTGTTCATGGGATTTCCCAGGCAAGAATACTGGAGTTGGGTTGCTATTTCCTCTTCTGGGGGGGATGGAACCTGTGTTTCCTGCATTAGCAGACAGGTTCTTTACCACTGAGCCACCTGGGAAGCTCCGTCTGCAAGGACACACAGGAAACCAGTGATCACCTCTGAGGTTATACAAGTAGATGGGCAGACTGGAATTTGCAGTTATTATCAGAATTTTTTTTTTTTTTTTTTTT
>SJYX01018735.1:49578-62642 GCA_006410675.1 Oreotragus oreotragus
GACCGAGGATGAGATGGCTGGATGGCATCACGGACTCGATGGACGTGAGGCTCAGTGAGCTCCGGGAGTTGCTGATGGACAGGGAGGCCTGGCGTGCTGCGATTCATGGGGTCGCAGAGAGTCAGACACGACTGAGCGACTGAACTGAACTGCACCCTTGATATATTAACTTTTTGTTTACATTCTAGAACATGAATGTAAATTTGGTTTTCCTTTTTATTCATAATATCTTAAAAAAGGGAAATTCATTCAAATTCATTTATTCTATAAAATGTACTGGAAATCTCCTGGACAGTCATAGATCAGAACAGATAAAACCCCTGCCCACAGACAGTACACATTCTAGTACAGAGATACTTAATAAACAAGTCTGTAAATCAGCAGAGCAGCACCCTCCAATGGAAATACAGTGAGCCACACGTAAAATTTTCTAGTAGCTACATTAAAAAGTAAAAAGTTAACAGATGAATATTTTTCTTTTTGGGGGTGCTGTGCCCTCTGGCATGCAGGATCTTAGTTTCCAGCCAGGGATCAAATCCATACTCCCTGCAGTGGAAGTGTGGAGTCTTAACCTCTGGACCGCTAGGAAAATCCCAAATTATTTTTAAATAATATATTTTATTGAGCCCCATACATCCACATGTAACATATTATTTCCACATGTAACCAACATAAATAGTACTGAAATTATTAATTTTTTTCTAAGTTTCTGAAATCTAGTATATATTTTACACTTATAACACATCTCAATTTGGGTGCTAAATTTTCATCGGAAATACTTGATCTGAATTTAGATTTCATAAAATTTACAGCTGCAAATGTAGATTCACATACTCAAGTTGCTCAAATACACTTAAAATTTTCTAGGAACTGAACTGAGTAATAGTTTTTAGATTTAAATGTAAAGTTAAATGCAATTTAAAATATATTTCTTTGATTAGACTAAATTTCAAATGGACAACAGTTACAAGTGGCTACTCGCTAGACAGCACAAGGTATTTTACAGTGGTAAATGCAACGGAATGTAACAAAAGTACAGGAAAAGGACTGCAAAGTTGGAGAGGGTAAAAGATTATTATTTAAAATACAGGGTAGTCTCCACTAAGGCCAACAGTTGAGAAGGACCTGAAGGAGTTGAGGGAGTCAGTCATGATTATTTCAGGCATAAGGAACTGCAAAAGGACCTACTGACCTGAAGTGGAACCATGGTTGACATAACCAAGATACCACAGTGAAACCAGTGTTCTGCCAGTGAAGTGAAGGTGCAAAAGTGATCATGAGGGTCACAGAGATTGTTGGGGAAGAAGAGAAGGTCACTCAGTCATGTCTGACTCTGTGACCCAATGGACTATATGGACCATGGGATTCTCCAGGCCAGAATACTGGAATCTTCCCAACCCAGGTTTCCTGTGTTGCAGGCAGATTCTTAACCAGATGAGCCACAAGGGAAGCCCCAAAATACTGGGGTGGGTAGCCTATCCCTTCTCCAGCAGATCTTCCCAACCCAGGAATCGAACTGTAGTCTCCTGCATTGCAGGTGGATTCTTTACCAACTAAGCTATCAGGAAAGCCCCTGTTGGGGAAGAGGGGAATGCTAATCATACCTTGTAAGATACCCTGAGGTCTTTGGTCTGAGAGGGTGTGAGGTAAATGGCTGATATAATTTGCCTTGCAAGGAATACTCTTGACTCCTATGTGCGCAGGGGCAACCGTTTGAGGCAGGGAGAGCAGTGGGTGGCTACTGAAGTATAATCCCAGAGAATGTGGCTTGAACCAGAGTGGTATTAGAAGTAAAAGGTGGCAAGAACCAGTCAGATTCTGAATATATACTAAAGGCAAAATCAACAGTGTCAACTACAAGTTGGCACTTGCCATCTACCTCTATAAGGATTAACTCAGGTGCCACTGCAGCTGCTGACTTTAACACTCTCTGGAAAGAGTTCAGGGTGGAGAGCGGAAATGAGACACTCTGTGCTTTGGGAAAAACTGGCAGAATGGGTCTTCAGATAGGTATTTTTAGGAGCTGATTTTATGAGCCCAATTCTTGCATCTCCCCATATCTATGAAAGCACTAAAATCCTTCATGGTGATGACTGATCCTAGTGACTAGCAGAAACCTTCTGCAGAAAATATGTGATTGATTGCATGTACTTCCCTTTCACCAAAACCACATATATACTGACCTTCCCTCTGCCTCTTGAGGACTTCCCTGGTGGCTCAGACAGTTAAGTATCTGTCTACAATGTGGGAGACCCGGGTTCGATCCCTGGGTCGGGAAGGTCCCTGGAGAAGGAAATGGCAATCCACTCCAGTACTATTGCCTGGAAAATCCCATAGACAGAGGAGCCCGGTAGGCTACAGTCCATGGGGTCGCAAAGAGTCAGACACGACTGGGCGATCTTCATCACCTCTGCCTCTTTGGAGCAGTGCCTCAGAGCTATCTGAAATGCTGTTTCCTGGGCTGTAGTCCTCATTTTGCCCCTAATAAAACTTAACTCACAACTCATGTTGTGCATTTTTTTAAGTCAGCAACAGCATTTGCTATTGGACTGTATATGGGGTGTAAGAAAGAGAAACTCTTAACTTTTCCTTATTTATAACAATCAGTCATACACCAAACATTTTTAAATGCACTTTTCTTTTGACCTAGTTATTCTAGGAATTTATCTCAGGGCTATACTTGCATATATGCATAAATAAATCTGTATAAGGACATTTATTCCTGCTCCAGAAGAATGAGGCAGCTCTATGAGTACTCATATATGTTGTAATATAAAGGCTATAACCCCCTTGTATTGATAAGCTATCATTTGAGTTTAAAGAGAAAAAGTTTGCATCAGCACAGACATTTGTATGTCTCTGGAAGGACATATAAATCAGTAACAATGGTCAGCCCTCCACTTCAGTCATGTACAGCTCTTTGTGACCCCATGGACCGTAGTCTGCCAGGCTCCTCTGTCCATGGGATTCTCCAGGCAATAATTACTGGAGTAGACTGCCATTTCCTTCTCCAGGGGATCTTTCCAACTGAGGGGTCAAATCCATGTCTCTCATAACTCCTGCATTGGCAGGCAGGTTCTTTACCACTAGCGCCACCTGGGAAGTCTTGTGGGATCTTAGTTCCATGACCAGATACAGAACAAAGGCCTGTGGCTGTGAAAGCATACAGTCCAAACCGCTGGACAACCAGGGAATTCCCCAACAATGGTTAGCCATAGGAATGGAANAGTCATGATTATTTCAGGCATAAGGAACTGCAAAAGGACCTACTGACCTGAAGTGGAACCATGGTTGACATAACCAAGATACCACAGTGAAACCAGTGTTCTGCCAGTGAAGTGAAGGTGCAAAAGTGATCATGAGGGTCACAGAGATTGTTGGGGAAGAAGAGAAGGTCACTCAGTCATGTCTGACTCTGTGACCCAATGGACTATATGGACCATGGGATTCTCCAGGCCAGAATACTGGAATCTTCCCAACCCAGGTCTCCTGTGTTGCAGGCAGATTCTTAACCAGATGAGCCACAAGGGAAGCCCCAAAATACTGGGGTGGGTAGCCTATCCCTTCTCCAGCAGATCTTCCCAACCCAGGAATCGAACTGTAGTCTCCTGCGTTGCAGGTGGATTCTTTACCAACTAAGCTATCAGGAAAGCCCCTGTTGGGGAAGACGGGAATGCTAATCATACCTTGTAAGATACCCTGAGGTCTTTGGTCTGAGAGGGTGTGAGGTAAATGGCTGATATAATTTGCCTTGCAAGGAATACTCTTGACTCCTATGTGCGCAGGGGCAACCGTTTGAGGCAGGGAGAGCAGTGGGTGGCTACTGAAGTATAATCCCAGAGAATGTGGCTTGAACCAGAGTGGTATTAGAAGTAAAAGGTGGCAAGAACCAGTCAGATTCTGAATATATACTAAAGGCAAAATCAACAGTGTCAACTACAAGTTGGCACTTGCCATCTACCTCTATAAGGATTAACTCAGGTGCCACTGCAGCTGCTGACTTTAACACTCTCTGGAAAGAGTTCAGGGTGGAGAGCGGAAATGAGACACTCTGTGCTTTGGGAAAAACTGGCAGAATGGGTCTTCAGATAGGTATTTTTAGGAGCTGATTTTATGAGCCCAATTCTTGCATCTCCCCATATCTATGAAAGCACTAAAATCCTTCATGGTGATGACTGATCCTAGTGACTAGCAGAAACCTTCTGCAGAAAATATGTGATTGATTGCATGTACTTCCCTTTCACCAAAACCACATATATACTGACCTTCCCTCTGCCTCTTGAGGACTTCCCTGGTGGCTCAGACAGTTAAGTATCTGTCTACAATGTGGGAGACCCGGGTTCGATCCCTGGGTCGGGAAGGTCCCTGGAGAAGGAAATGGCAATCCACTCCAGTACTATTGCCTGGAAAATCCCATAGACAGAGGAGCCCGGTAGGCTACAGTCCATGGGGTCGCAAAGAGTCAGACACGACTGGGCGATCTTCATCACCTCTGCCTCTTTGGAGCAGTGCCTCAGAGCTATCTGAAATGCTGTTTCCTGGGCTGTAGTCCTCATTTTGCCCCTAATAAAACTTAACTCACAACTCATGTTGTGCATTTTTTTAAGTCAGCAACAGCATTTGCTATTGGACTGTATATGGGGTGTAAGAAAGAGAAACTCTTAACTTTTCCTTATTTATAACAATCAGTCATACACCAAACATTTTTAAATGCACTTTTCTTTTGACCTAGTTATTCTAGGAATTTATCTCAGGGCTATACTTGCATATATGCATAAATAAATCTGTATAAGGACATTTATTCCTGCTCCAGAAGAATGAGGCAGCTCTATGAGTACTCATATATGTTGTAATATAAAGGCTATAACCCCCTTGTATTGATAAGCTATCATTTGAGTTTAAAGAGAAAAAGTTTGCATCAGCACAGACATTTGTATGTCTCTGGAAGGACATATAAATCAGTAACAATGGTCAGCCCTCCACTTCAGTCATGTACGGCTCTTTGTGACCCCATGGACCGTAGTCTGCCAGGCTCCTCTGTCCATGGGATTCTCCAGGCAATAATTACTGGAGTAGACTGCCATTTCCTTCTCCAGGGGATCTTTCCAACTGAGGGGTCAAATCCATGTCTCTCATAACTCCTGCATTGGCAGGCAGGTTCTTTACCACTAGCGCCACCTGGGAAGTCTTGTGGGATCTTAGTTCCATGACCAGATACAGAACAAAGGCCTGTGGCTGTGAAAGCATACAGTCCAAACCGCTGGACAACCAGGGAATTCCCCAACAATGGTTAGCCATAGGAATGGAAAATCGGAAACTGCCTTCAGTTATTCAAAGGGATGAAAAGGACTTACTTTTCAATGTATAATCTTGAATAAACTGAATTTTTAGCAACACGCACATTTTTCCGTTAAAAAATTAAGACTAATAAAAGTAATACGACAAAAATTTAGTCTATATATAAAAGTATAAGGAAGATAGAAAAACCACTGATCCATAAAATCATCATTAGAAACAATCACTATTACAATTTTGGTGTCTAGAATTTCAGTGTTCTTTAGTATACATACACATACACAAGAATGTATATGAGTTTATTTCTTCCCTCAACAAGATTATACATATAGTTTTCACTTTAAAATGTTATAGGCACAATTCCTCATTAATAAGTATAGATTTGTATAATTTTTAGACTTCCTGTCAAGAAGATTAATACTAATTTCTACTCCCCTAGAAGTATACAAGAGCTTATTTTCTCATAGCCTTACCTACACTGGCTATTAGCATTAATTAAAAAAAAAAAAAAACTCTGCTACTAAGATAAAAGGATGTCTTACTTTTGATTTAATTTGCATATTTTCATTCCTAATTAGGTTGAATATTTTTTTATGCTTGCTGGCAATTTTCATTTTTTTGTTAATTCTCTATTCATATTCTTTAATAACTTTCCCAACAGGATGTTCAAATTCTTCTTAACAGTTTGTATCTCATTAATATTAAGCTTGTTATATATGTTAAAAAAATATCTATTCTCAGAAGGCTATCATTTTTTGTGGATTCTGCTACTGCCTTCTGCACATCCAGATTTGTGAGATATAAAATTATCATAGGAGCTTAGATCTGAAAGGGCTCATCTAAATCCTGTTTTTTGGATAAATAGTTCTTATTTTATTTCAGTGAGAAAGCAAATTTGGGCCCTTTCCCTTGTCTCTACCTATTAGAAATCTACACTCTTTTTCTATACAGAACCCTATCTTCCAAAGAATTAAACAATTTGCAATTCAGGCACCAATGTAAAGAAAAGAGGGATGGACATGAAATATCCCTAGGGGAGGAGTGTAGGTGGGCATGCATGCACACACATGAAAGGGAAGCATCAGAAAGGGAAGCAACATGTTTCCAACACAAACTAAAAACTTCACCTATTAAACTTTGAGCTCCATTTCTTCATATATTCATCAACAGACATTTGGGGGGCACAAAGCACAGTTCTGGGAACGCAAAGATAAGTAGGGCATAGTTCCTCAAGAACAAAATCCATAGGAGAAACAGATAAACAATTACAAGGTAATATAGTTATTGCTGTAAAATAGGGATATCTGTGAGAGGACATTGAGGAAGGGAGACTCTAACCATGCTCTGGGAAATTAGGGAAAGCTCCATAAATATCTGAGTTCAGTTTTGCAGCATTACTTAGAAATTCCAGAATTATGAAGTGGAATTCCTATTATGTCTAAAGTAGGAGGAATATTAGTTGTTAGTCAAGTCTTCACAAAGATACCCAAATATTAGTTGGGAAGAACAGAGCCAACACTGGATTCTATGGATTCCTAATTAGATATAAATGTCAAATACAAAAGAAAGCACAAATACCTAAATTCTTTTTACAGCTAAGGAAAATGAGGCCCCACCAACCACACAGCTGTTTTTATTACATATAGTTATTTAGTAAATAAGCTAAAAGGAACAAGATTCTATGACTTTGTTTAGTCTCTACCACATCCTGTTTTCTTTGATTAGCCCCACATTACATGACCAGAGGAGGAAAATGCTCATACTTAGTAACTGTGTGTACTAAAATGTAAAAAGAAAATTGTTACTCCTGTATCTAAGAAGCCCAGAAGAACAATGGATAAGCATTTCTAAAAAGAGAGACCAGATAGCCCCTCAGGACTTGCTAACAGGTTGTCAAAACCAGTTCTGCAACCCTGGCTACTACCCAAGGCCAATCTACAGAAGAGGTGGAAAAATGCAGGAAGATTCTTCTGAGAGAGCTTTCATTCCAGTTGGGAATGGAATGCACTTACTCTCCTTGTAGGGGTTAAAGGTTAGGGAGCTTGATTCTCTTCATCCCCAGTGAGGCAGGTGGCCAGGGAATCTCCTGGAGAGACTACTGGGTGCTTACTCCAAAGAATGACGCTGGCTCAACTGCAAAAATGTAAAGGCCCACCCCATACTGCTACTGAAGTACTGGTACCAAGGATTTTCAGGAAAACTTGACATATATCGCCATGATAAAGACTTAATCTAGGTGGACTACTCTCATACCAGGGTGAGGAAAGCTATATAAGCTACAAGCTGTATTTGCATTAAAAAAAGGGTCAAGGGATAATCTTCGCTGAGCATAAAGTGGACATCCCGTGTTCAAGCAAGCTAGAAGGACCGTTAACAGGAACCAGCCTGAGAAGGCTGCGTGACAAGCACATGAAACCCCAGGCTTTCTCATCAGACAGATGAGAAATAGTAGAATGTATGTGCATGTGTCTGCCCATGGTTCCTGGCACAGAGCTCCTAAAACCCTTGAAACTTCATGGGTGACAGAGGATGGTCACCAGAAACACCAAGACATGATTAGAAGTTTGAAACTTTCAACTCCCCTTCCCATTCTCCCAAGAGGGGCTAGAAATAAAGTTAATGACTGGTCACACATATGCAGTGAAGCCTCCATAAAAATCTCCAGGTGGTGACACATGAAGGTGCTAGGAGAGCGGTGCACTCAGACAGCGTGGAAGCTCTGCACCTCTTCTCACATACCTTTCCCTCTGCAGCTCTTCCACCTGAATGTTCACCTGTATCCTTTATCATATCCTTCCAGAACAAATAGGTAAACACTATGTAAACTGTTTTCCAAAGTTCTGTGAGCCATTCTAGCAACTAACTGAACCCAAGGAGGGGACTGTTTAAACCCCAATCTGTAGCTGGTCAGTCATGAGTTCAGGTGGCAACCTGGGACTTGTGACTGGCATATGAAGTAGGGAGGGGAACAGACCTGTGGGATGTGGAATCTGACATTAATTGCAGGTAGATAGTGGAGACTGCATAACCCCAGAATTGAACTGAATTCTAGGATACCTAACTGGTGTTGTAGAGAATTGTTTGGCGTGGGAGGTCTGTTGTTAGAAATCTTCTGAGTGTGGTAACAGTGTAAGAAGTAAAGGAGAGTCACACAGGAGAAGTGAGTCTTTTCCTACCCACCAGGACATACACTTAGGACATGCTCATCTATATATCCTACTATTTAGGAAAGCAAAAGTTTTTAAAAGCTAAAATTGGAAATGACCCAAATGTTTATGAACTACTGAATGGGTAGCTATATCATATGCCCATACACAGAAAACTACTTGGCATTAAAAAGAAATCTCCTGATAGAGACAACAGAGAATGAATTTCAGAAGCATTAAACTAAGTGAAAGAAGCCAGAAAGACAAGACTACATACTACATGATTCCTAACTAATGAAAATCTAGAAAGGCAAAACTATGATAAAAGAAAGCAGATCAGTGATTGCCTGTGGCTCAGAAAACTGAAGTAGGGCACAGGGGTCTCTTTAGGAGTAATGGAGATGTTGGGTTACATGTTTGTTTTGATGGTTACATAACTGTACTTGTCAAAGTTCATCAAATTGTAAACTTAAAAAAAGAGGTAAGTACAATTCTATATCCTGAGGATTTAAAAAGCAAGAAACCCAAGAAAATTGGAAAATACCTACTTAGAAAAATTCTGATCCCCCTCCAAAATCATTACTGATAAGAAACCATCAAGAGGTACCTAAAGAAAAGTTAATTACTATGGGCTCAACTTTCCTGTAATTCAAATGATAAAAGGACAAGTATGGCATAAAAAAGGATATACAATAAAAGATGACTGCAAGAAGAACATCAAAAAGGTAATAGTAATTAGGATTTAAAATTACACTGTCAACCAGATCCAATTAACACCAAATTATGAATCTTGTGTTAAGATAAGGCAAAACTTCTAAAGGTATCCTGCAAAGTTCGGTCTGACCCTATTCTGTTCAATATTTATCCAAATTAAAAATAAAGACATAGAAAGAATGCTTACTTAATCTATATATGATATAAATGGAAATAAGAGTTCTGAAAGGATCCATACAGTAAAAAGACAAGCTGTATGAACAGGGTAAATTTCATAAGGATAAACATTAGACTTAAAATAATCAAGTGCAAAGATAAAGAAATCTGAGCCCACTTGGTTGTAGCACTTAAGGCATTGCTCAAAGGAACTTATATACATTATATATGATATAAATGGAAATAAGAGTTCTGAAAGGATCCATACAGTAAAAAGACAAGCTGTATGAACAGGGTAAATTTCATAAGGATAAACATTAGACTTAAAATAATCAAGTGCAAAGATAAAGAAATCTGAGCCCACTTGGTTGTAGCACTTAAGGCATTGCTCAAAGGAACTTATATACATTTATTCATTCAGGAAGCTATCTACTGAACACCTACTTCATGACACTCTCTAAGCATCACAGATATAACAGTGAGGAAAACATACACGAAGCTTTCATCATACTAGAGGAAGACAGACGAAAAACAAGATGAATAATATAGTAAATGAAATGGATAAAAGCAAAAGAGAAAGTTGACAGAGATCCTGTGCACATGTATGATTATTAAATAGGATGCTCAGAAAAGGCCTCACTGTGAAGCAGCTTTTGAGCAACTGAAAGGCGAAGTAATGAATCCTTACAGACATCTGCAGAAAGAGTGTTCCAGGCAGTATGGACAAAGCATTTGGGGTCAAGTGTGCCTAACATGAGCAATAAGGTCAGTGTGGCTGAGCCTTCTGGGGAGACGGTCAAAAAAGCAATGGGATGGGAATCCCTTAGCAGTTCAGTGGTTAGGACTTAGCGTTTCCACTGCAGGGGTCCCACAGGTTGGAGCTCTGGTCAAGGAACTTAGATCCTGCATGCCTAAGTGAGGCGCCTAAAAAAATAGAAGCTACAGAGTGGGAAAGGTAAATATAGTGAAGTACCTTGCAGGTCATCAAGAGGGCTCTGGCTTTTACTTTAAGTGCCATGGGAAGCTGTGGAGAGTTTTCAGCAGAGGTGTGGTATGATTTGACTTAAGATATACATTTAGAAGGTAAAGACACTTTATATGCTGATGTATTGAGTGGACAAAAGGATAACTATATGTGGCTATTTAATTAAAATTAGAATTAAAAAGTCCAGTTTTTGAATTGCCCTAGCTGCATTTCAAGTCCTCAGTAGCCCCTAAGGTGTTTGTATGCTGTCATGGTGCAAATACAGAGTATTTCCATGGAACATTCCCACCATCACAGAAAGTTCTCTTGGGTAGTGCTAGTATACATAGGTAAAGCTAAAATAAGGCTAGATGTGTTTCTTAAACCGGGAAACATAGTTTATTGTTTTTGAAATTAATGCTTTAAAACAATATGCTAACAAACTATTCCCGGATTCAGATGATGATGAAGGTATATATAGTTTTTCCTCTTGCCCTCCAAATAACTGACTGGTCTAGTTGGCTGCTAATCAAACCTATGAAAAAAACCCCGAGTATTTCAGTTTAAGAGAAGGAACTTAATCTACTCAGTTGATGCCCTTTTGCTCAGTTTGGGAAATCAGCATGGCATTGCTGACAGTGACTTCCAGAGTTTTGTGGGCCAGCTGCAGCATGCATCTATAATAATGATGATGATAAGAACAATGGTAACTAACCTTCACTGCATGCCCACTAAATGTTTTGAGTGCCAATCAGAACACAGCACATATCTTCAGATGAAGTCTATAAAGTGCTAAATATAGTTAGACTAATACCTCCTTTCATTTTGATCTCATCCATTTCTTTACATAGCCCGAGATTCCATTAGCTTTTTGGACAGTGATATACTGTTGTTATGCAAAGTATGAAGTCCTCCAAAAACACAGCTCTCTTAAAGAAGAAATAGAGAATAATTCATAAAAAGCTCTGAGGCCAGATCACCTAGGTTTAATCCCTGATTCTGCACATTTTAGCTATGAAATATCTGGCCAGTTGTTAAATCTATGTTGCAGCCAGCTCAACTACAAAATGGGAATAATGATGTAAAATATCAATGAGGATTAAATATGTGAATACCCAATGAATTACATTCCTTTCTTATCTTTATGATAAACTTAATGACTGGGGGGTACTGTAGCAGTCAGTTCTTAGACTTTTCCTGACTACCTTTACTGCCTTTGTGATCTCTCTCTTGGTCTATTGGCTTTACATACTACTTATATTCTGACAACCTTCAACACTTATTCCTACAACTTTAGACTTGCTAGTTACACATATGCATTTCCTTTTGAACATTTAATAGATACCGCAAACCTAAAATCTCTGGATCTTTGCCACTAAACTTGCTCTTCCTGTAGTCTTCATCATCTTGTCTCTCAACTAATGGAAGCTCTTCCTATTTAGTTGTTCAAATTGGAAATCTTGAAGTGCATATAGTCAGTCACATATAATGGCTACCCACACAAGACAAAGCAGTTCTAGATAAAGATCTAGATTAAGACACAACATATCCATGAATATTTACCTGCAGTCGCAAAATAATAAAAACAGAATCACACACAAAAACAAAAGCACAGAATTTAGGTGAGCATCAAAGTATTGACATGCTTAGCAATTACTGTCCCTTTTCTGCCACCCACTCTCCCTTAGTGTTACTAAGAGTGTCACACCATTGTACCAGTTTTTCTGTTTGCTTTTTAATAACTGCCAGCGTTTTTTGAACACTACATACTAATTTAAAAGCCATTTCTCTGTCTCCTGCTCCCCCAACACCCCTCTGAGAAACCAAGTTATAGAATAAATATACACTGTCTCATATCTATGTCTTGAATACCACTTCCTGGAAACCTGGACTAACAGCTGTCTCTTCCGAGGTGGCGGCCCTCCAAGGACACCGACCCTCTAGGGCTCTTTGAGGAGGGGGTCGGGGCGTGGAGGAGGCGGTTTTGGATTGCGTGGAGCCAGACCGGGAGGCATATGTGTGGGTGTGTTCAGGAGAGGCAAGGAACCGGGCACCAGCTACGAGGGAAGAATCTAGAGAATTCGCATATGCACAAAAGGAAGGAACAGGTGCCCAGGCAAGCCGCGGGTTACCTGCACATCCCCGGGGAAATAGAGAACGTGATGCTGGGGCGGCGGCTGCACCCCCTCCTTCGCCGGGTCCCCAGAGAGGTCCCGCCGTTCTGGTCCCTCCCCGGCCGTCGCCGCCGCCAGCAGGAGCAACTCGTTGCAGCGCTGAGGGTCGGCTCCCGACACCGTGGACAGCTGCACGCACTGCTGCCGGCGCCGCTCGGCCGAGGGGGAGCAGGGCGCGCCGCCGCCGCTGCTGCCGCCCAGGTTCATGGTTCCGGCGTGAGAGCTGGACGCGGCGATTCCGATTCCGAGCTGCGGCAGCAGAAGAAGCAGCGGCGGCGACCGCAGGAGCCTGAACCCCCACATGGGTCGCCGCCGCCGTAGCGGTTCGGAGGGTGGGGGGTGGGCCTGAGGGAGGAACTTCAGCCTGGCGCCAACGGTCGGCGAGAGCGGCCTGGCGGGAGCCGGCCCAGGGGCCACGACTGCGTCAGAGGCCGACGTCCGCGCGCTGCGTGCGTAAGGGAAGGAGGGGTGTGAGCGAAATACGACTCGGTTCCTGGAGGAGGCCATGAGGGGGTGTGGTCCGAGGAAGAACGTTTGTGATTGGTGGGTTCTGCCCTGGCCGGGAAGTTTGAACGGAAGTCTGGGGAAAGGCCTGAGAAGAGCAAAGGAGAGGAA
>SJYX01018735.1:79510-95954 GCA_006410675.1 Oreotragus oreotragus
AGTTGGACTGTGAAGAAGGCTGAGCGCCAAAGAATTGATGCTTTTGAACTGTGGTGTTGGAGAAGGCTCTTGAGAGTCCCTTGGACTGTAGGGAGATCCAACCAGTTCGTTCTGAAGATCAACCCTGGGATTTCTTTGGAAGGAATGATGCTAAAGCTGAAACTCCAGTACTTTGGCCACCTCATGCGAACAGTTGATTCATTGGAAAAGACTTTGATGCTGGGAGGGATTGGAGGCAGGAGAAGAAGGGGACGACAGAGGATGAGATGGTTGGATAGCATCACTGACTCGATGGACGCTAGTCTGAGTGAACTCCGGGAGTTGGTGACGGACAAGGAGACCTGGCGTGCTGTGATTCATGGGGTCACAAAGAGTCGGACACGACTGAGTGACTGAACTGAACTGAACTGTGGGAGTGGGTCTGGTAAGACCTTTCTATTGTTAGTTCTAATCTTGTTAATTTAAGATGTATGTTGTGGGAATGGGTCTGGTAAAAGTCTATAAGGCCTTGATAAGACTGGCGAGGGGGGCACTCTCTGTCCCCCTTCTGGTATCTATGTCTGAAGCTTTCTCTGTTTTTTCTCACTGTAAAACTTCTGCCACACAAAAACTCAGTGATCAAGCCTGCTTCCTGGTCCTGAAGCTAAATTTTCTTCTTTGGAGATCACAAATCCAACATCATAAGCTATCACCAGCATGCCCTAGGAGACGTGATCAGTGCTCACTTCAGGTCCAGCTATCTCACGAAAGCTGCCAAGCATACATACATTGAACAGAGATGCTGCAGCCATGAAATTAAAAGATGCTTACTCCTTGGAAGGAAAGTTATGACCAACCTAGACAGCATATTAAAAAGCAAGAAGCAGAGCTATTACTTTGCCAACAGAGGTCCGTCTAGTCAAGGTGATGGTGTTGCTAGTAGTCATGTATGGATGTGTTGGGCTATAAAGAAAGCTGAGTGCTGAAGAATTGATGCTTTTGAACTTGGTGTTGGAGAAGACTCTTGAGAGTCCCTTGGACTGCAAGGAGATCCAACCAGTCCATCCTAAAGGACATCAGTCCTGGGTGTTCATTGGAAGGACTGATGTTGAAGCTGAAACTCCAATACTTTGGCCACCTGATGTGGAGAGCTGACTCATTTGAAAAGACCCTGATGCTGGGAAAGATTGAGGGCAGGAGGAGAAGGGGACGACAGAGGATAAGATGGTTGGATGGCATCACCGACTCGATGGACATGGGTTTGGGTGCACTCCGGGAGTGGGTGATGGACAGGGAGGCCTGGCGTGCTGTGGTTCATGGGGTTGCTCATGTGGACATGACTGAGCGACTGAACTGAACTGAACTGATGCTCCCAAACAAGGACACTCCTTTAAGACTGGGATAGGTAACTGTTTTACCTAATGTTACAGAGACAGAGCAGTTAAGCAAAATAAGAAGACTAGAATTTTTTCCAAACAAAAGAATGAGGAAAAAACCTTGAAACAATAACAAATGAAACAGATCAGATTCCTTGAAGGGAAGATGGCCAAAACTTTTGTGGATATGTTTTAAAACAATCAGAGGCTCCACTCCAGATCGTTAGAATTCAGAGATCAAGTACAAGGGAAATAATATATCAGGTAGGTTTGGCAAAGCTATTTCTTATCAAACAGACATAAGATGACCTTGATTGGTAAAAAAAGAAATCAGACAGGCTGGGGACCTTGAGACTTAAGGAATGTCAAAGTGTTGAATAAGTTTTATTTTTGCCTTATATATTACAGAACTGATGCTAAAAATTTCGGAAACATCAGTAGACACAGACAGATGTGTGTCTTGAAGTCTCAAGAAAAGCCTCTCTCTAGACACAGCAGTAGGAAAGGGGAAGCCTTGCAAGATAGAAAACTTATAGAAACCAAATTCTCTATCCAAGCCAAATATCACAGAAAAAACTGTGGCTATACCCAACAAGCAAAAGCTAAGGAAGGAGACTCAACTTCCTAAAATAAGGTGCCCTAATACCCTTGCCAGGGCAGTGTCAGAGAAGCCTAAGTAAAGAGCCTGGACTCCATCACAAGTAACAAGCATTCTCTACCATCCCCCTACCCCAGTGCAGTGGCTACTTTGTGGAGAGTCAGGACTTTCACCATCACCCACCATTAATGACACCTCCTCTAGCCACAGTGTCATCATAGGCCATGTGTGGAGCCAGAACATCTACATCCACTAGTAATAAGAAACCATCCCCTCCTATTCAGTGTCAAGACAGGCCACGTGTGGAATCTGGACTTCTCTCTCCATCTGGTAGTAATAAGGTAGCAATACTTTTGATACCAAAATCAGATTGATTATATTTTTTGCAGCCAAAGATGGAGAAGCTCTATACAGTCAGCAAAAAGAAGACCAGGAGCTGACTATGGCTCAGATCATGAACTCCTTATTGTCAAAGTGTTAGTCGCTCAGTCATGCCCGACTCTTTGCAACCCCATGGACTACAGCCCACCAGGCTTCTCTGTCCATGAGATTTTCCAGGCAAGGATACTGGAATGGGTTGCCATTTCTTCCTCTAGGGGATCTTCCAAACCAGGGATCAGACCTGGGTCTCCTGCATTGCAGGCAGCTTCTGTACCAACTGAGCTACAAGGGAATCCCAAATTTATACTTAAATTGAAGAAAGTGGGGAAAACGACTAGACCATTCAGGTATGACCTAAATCAAATCCCTTATCATTATACAGTGGACGTGACAAATAGACTTAAGGGACTCGATCTGATAGACTGCCTGATGAACTATGGACGGAAGTTCATGACATTCTACAGGACACAGGGATCAAGACCATCCCCATGGAAAAGAAATGCAAAAAAGCAAAATGGCTGTCTGAGGAGGCCTTACAAATAGCTGAGAAAAGAAGAGAAGAGTAAAGCAAAGGAGAGAAGGAAAGATATACCCATTTGAATACAGACTTCCAAAGAATAGCAAGGAGAGATAAGAAAGGCTTGTTCAGTGATCAATGCAAAGCAACAGAGGAAAACAATAGAATAGGAAAGACTAAAGATCTCTTGAAGAAAATTAGAGATACCAAGGGAACATTTCATGCAAAGATGGGCTCGATAAAGGACAGAAATGGTATGGATCTAACAGAAGCAGAAGATATTAAGAAAAGGTGGCAAGAATACCCAGAAGAACTATACAAAAAAGACCTTCACAACCCAGATAATCACGATAGTCTGATCACTCACCTAGAGCCAGACATCCTGGAATGTGAAGTCAAGTGGGCCTTAGGAAGCATCACTATGAACAAAGCTAGTGAAGGTGATAGAATTCCAGGTGACCTATTTCAAATCCTGAAAAATGATGCTGTGAAAGTGCTGCACTCAATATGCCAGCAAATTTGGAAAACTCAGCAGTGGCCACAGGACTGGAACAAGTCAATTTTCATTCCAATCCCAAAGAAAAGCAATGCCAAAGAATGCTCAAACTGCCACACAATTGCATTCATCGCACATGCTAGTAAAGTAACGCTCAAAATTCTCCAAGCCAGGCTTCAATAGTACATGAACTGTGAACTTCCAGATGTTCAAGCTGGTTTTAGAACCAGAGATCAAATTGCCAACATCCGCTGGATCATGGAAAAAGCAAGAGAGTTCCAGAAAAACATCTATTTCTGCCTTATTGACTATGCCAAAGCCTTTGACTGTGTGGATCACAAAAAACTGTGGAAAATTCTTCAAGAGACAGGAATACCAGACCACCTGACCAGCCTCTTGAGAAACTTCTCAAACCTGTATGCAGGTCAGGAAGCAACAATTAGAACTGGACATGGAACAACAGACTGGTTCCAAATAGGAAAAGGAGTATGTCAAGGCTCTATATTGTCACCCTGCTTATTTAACTTCTATGCAGAGTACATCATGNCCAGCCTCTTGAGAAACTTCTCAAACCTGTATGCAGGTCAGGAAGCAACAATTAGAACTGGACATGGAACAACAGACTGGTTCCAAATAGGAAAAGGAGTATGTCAAGGCTCTATATTGTCACCCTGCTTATTTAACTTCTATGCAGAGTACATCATGAGAAATGCTGGGCTGGATGAAGCACAAGCTGAAATCAAGATTGCTGGGAGAAATATCAATAACCTCAGATATGTGGATGACACCAACCTTATGGCACAAAGTGAAGAACTAAAGAGCCTCTTGATGAAAGTGAAAGAGGAGAGTGAAAAAGTTGACTTAAAATTCAACATTCAAAAAACTAAGATCATGGCATCCGGTCTAATCACTTCATGGAAAATAGATGGGGAAACAGTGGAAACAGTGCCAGACTTTATTTTGGGAGGCTCCAAAATCACTGCAGATGGTGATTGCAGCCATGAAATTAAGACAATTACGCCTTGGAAGGAAAGTTATGACCAACCTAGACAGCATATTAAAAAGCAGAGGTATTACTTTGTCAACAAAGGTCTGTCTAGTCAAGGCTATGGTTTTTCCAGTGGTCATGTATGGATGTGAGAGTTTGACTATAAAGATAGCTGAGTGCCAAACAATTGATGCTTTTGTACTGTGGTGTTGGAGAAGACTCTTGAGAGTCCCTTGGACTGCAAGGAGATTAAACCAGTCCATCCTAAAGGAGATTAGTCCTGGGTGTTCATTGGAAGGACTGATGGAGCTGAAACTCCAGTATTTTGGCCACCTGATGCAAAGAGCTAACTCATTTGAAAAGACCCTGAATTTTAGAAAGATTAAAGGTAGGAGGAGAAGGGGACGACAGAAGATGAGATGGTTAGATGGCATCATCGACTCAATGGAGATGAATTTGGGTAAACTCTGGGAGTTGGTGATGGACAGGGAGGCCTGGTGTGCTTCGGTTCATGGGTCACAAAGAGTCAGACACGACTGAGCGACTGAACTAACT
Organism: Oreotragus oreotragus; assembly: GCA_006410675.1. Taxonomy (NCBI): domain Eukaryota; kingdom Metazoa; phylum Chordata; class Mammalia; order Artiodactyla; family Bovidae; genus Oreotragus; species Oreotragus oreotragus. The sequence goes on from SJYX01018735.1 coordinate 84,401, forward strand.
TAGTTGCTTGTGGACAACAAAGGTATGTTTTTTAACCACTTCTGTCAATCTCTGTCATTGAATTAGTGTACTCAAACTGTTTACATTTAACATAATTATTTACATGTTTAGGCTTCAGTCTGTCATTTTAAATCTTGTTTTGTTTGCTTTGTTCCCCAGCACCACCTCTTCCCCAAGTTGTCTCATTTTTCCTGCCTTCCTGAGTTACTTGAGCATTACGAGAATTCCAGTTTGATTTACCTATAGTGTTTTTTATGTGTACGTATTTGTATACATTTTCAAGTCTTTGGATCTAGATATTGTATCTCCATCACTTACCAGTTTACTGGTGTCATCATCTTAGTAGTTTGAGTTAACTATAGAAACCATACCTTCCTTTGCCCTTCCCCTTTTATATTAAAACTATCTTAAATATTTCTTCTCTATATTTATGTAAAAGAAAAATTACAGCATCAAACAGTGTTATAATTTTTTGCTTCAGTTATCAAACATAATTTAGAAAACTCAAGAGGAAAATGAAAGGCTGTTGTATTTACTCATATTTTTGCTGTGTTCTTTCTTTTTTCCTGATATTACAAAGTTCTATCTTTTGTTGTTCCCTTCCAGTTTAGAGAATTTTCTTCAGTTATTCTTTTAGGATAAGTATGGTTGTTAAAAATATTCTTAGTTTTCTTTCATCTGAAAATGTCTTCATTTTCCTGTCATTTCTAAGGGTATTTCCACTAAGGTATAGAATTCTGGGTTGACAGTTCCTTTTTTGTCAGCACTCGAAAAACATTTTTACTTCCTCCTGGCTTCCACAATTTCTGATGAGAAATTTGCTGTAATTTGGATTGTTCTCCTCCTACAGGAAAGATGTCAGTTTTCTCTGGATGCTTTTAAAATATTTTTGTATTTAGTTTAACTATGATGGATATTGGTATAGATTTCTTTAGGTTTATCCTGTTTGAGATTCACTCAGAATCTTAAATCCATTGGTTATTTAAGTCTCTTGCTAAATTTGGGTACTTTTCACCCATTATTTCTTTAATACTTTTTCAACCTTGCTCTTTTCTCCTCATCTCCAAAAGTCTAATGACATGAATGTTAGGTGTTTTGTGATAGTCTCACAAGCTCCTCGTCCAAGGTAAGGAGCAGTGGCTGCGCTTTGCTAGAGCAACATCCAAGGTAAGAGAAACCCAAGTAAGGTGGTAGGTGTTGCGAGAAGGCATCAGAGGGCAAAAGCACTGAAACCATAATCACAGAAAACTACTCAATCTGATCACATGGACCACAGCTGTGTCTAACTCAATGAAACTAAGCCATGCCGTGTGGGGCCACCCAAGATGGAGGGGTCATGGTGGAGAGGTCTGACAAAATGTGATCCACTGGAGAAGGGAATGGCAAACCACTTCAGTATTCTTGCCTTGAGAACCCTATGAACAGTATGAAAAGGCAAAATGATAGGATACTGAAAGAGGAACTCCCCAGGTTGGTGCCCAATATACTACTGGAGATCAGTGGAGAAATAACTCCAGAAAGAATGAAGGAATGGAGCCAAAGCAAAAACAATACCCATTTGTGGATGTGACTGGTGATAGAAGCAAGGTCCGATGCTGTAAAGAGTAATATTGCATGCTCCTGCTACTGCTGCTAAGTCACTTCGGTCGTGTCCAACTCTGTGCAATCCCATAGACAGCAGCCCACCAAGCTCCCCCATCCCTGAGATTCTCCAGGCAAGAACACTGGAGTGGATTGCCATTTCCTTCTCCAATGCATGAAAGTGAAAAGTGAAAGTGAAGTCGCTTAGTCATATCCGACTCTTGGTGACCCCATGGACTGTAGCCTACCAGGCTCTTCCACCCATGGGATTTTCCAGGCAAGAGTACTGGAGTGGGGCGCCATTGCTATAGGAACCTGGAATGTTAGGTCGATGAATCAAGGCAAATTGGAAGTGGTCAAACAGGAGGTGGCAAGGGTGAACATCGACATTTTAGGAATCAGCGAACTAAAATGGACTGGAATGGGTGAATTTAACTTAGATGACCATTATATATACTACTGCAGGCAGGAATCCCTTAAATACACACAGTAATCCAAGTCTATGCCCCAACCAGTAATGCTAAAGAAGCTGAAGTTGAACGGTTCTATGAAGACCTACAAGACCTTTTAGAACTAACACCCCAAAAAGATGTCCTTTTCATTATAGGGAACTGGAATGCAAAAGTAGGAAGTCAAGAAACACCTGGAGTAACAGGCAAATACTGATTTTGATTTTCCTGTTATTTAGGTATTTCGTGATTTCCTGCTTTTGCATTCCAGTCNGAAGACCTACAAGACCTTTTAGAACTAACACCCCAAAAAGATGTCCTTTTCATTATAGGGAACTGGAATGCAAAAGTAGGAAGTCAAGAAACACCTGGAGTAACAGGCAAATACTGATTTTGATTTTCCTGTTATTTAGGTATTTCGTGATTTCCTGCTTTTGCATTCCAGTCCCCTATAATTGAAAGGTTGTTGCTGAACCACGAAAAGATGCCAGGATTCTTGGCCTCTGGAGGAGAAGAATTCAATTCAGGGCCAGAGGCGAGGCTTGATCACTCAGAGCTTTTGTGTAATAATTTTTTTTAAAGTGTAAAGGAGATAAACTTCTGACATAGGCATCAGAAGGGGGGCAGAAAGAATACCCCCTTGCTAGTGTTAGCAGGGGAGTTATATACTCTCCCATGAATCAAAAGAATGTCTGGAGGTGGTAAAGACCTCACCAGACCTTTTCCCATCATTTACAAAACAGGATTAGCCAGAAGGTTTAATCCAGAGAATGTCCCCAGGTAGGATACACTGTTATTATATAATACTTAATAGTAGGAAGTCAAGAAACACCTGGAGTAACAGGCAAATTTGGCCTTTGAGTATGGAATGAAGCAGGGCATCTAATGAGGATGCCCAGTGGTAGCAAATTACTATTTCTCATTTTGAAATGATTTCTTAGACTCTAGGTGCAATATAGATTTTCTTGGCAATTTTGGTCCTTAAAAAGACTAACTGAAAAGTCCATCTATAGGAAACCAGGCAGAGAAGAGATTGGGTAGCTTGAATAAATTGAACATTATTAAAGCTAGTGGAGGTGATGGAATTCCAGTTGACCTATTTCAAATCCTAAAAGTGCTGCACTCAATATGCCAGCAAATTGGTCCTTAAAAAGACTAACTGAAAAGTCCATCTATAGGAAACCAGGCAGAGAAGAGATTGGGTAGCTTGAATAAATTGAACATTATTAAAGCTAGTGGAGGTGATGGAATTCCAGTTGACCTATTTCAAATCCTAAAAGTGCTGCACTCAATATGCCAGCAAATTTGAAAAACTCAGCAGTGGCCACAGGACTGGAAAAGGTCAGTTTTCATTTCAATCCCAAAGAAGGGCAAAGCCAAAGAATGTTCAAACTACCGCACAATTGCACTCATCTCACATGCTAGTAAAGAAATGCTCAAAATTCTCCAAGCCAGGCTTCAACAGTATGTGAACTGTGAAATTCTAGATGTTCAAGTTGGATTTAGAAAAGGCAGAGGAACCAGAGATCAAACTGCGAACATCCGCTGGATCACTGAAAAAGCAAGAGTTCCAGAAAAATATCTACTTCTGCTTTATTGACTATGCCAAAGCCCTTCACTGTGTGGACCACAACAAAGTCTGGAAAATTCTTCAAGAGATGGGAATACCAGACCACCTGACCGGCCTCTTGAGAACTCTGTATGCAGGTCAGACACCAACAGTTAAAACTGGACATGGAACAACAGACTGGTTCCAAACAGGGAAAGCAGTACGTCAAGGCTGTATATTGTCACCCTGTTTATTTAACTCACACGCAGAGTACATCATGAGAAACGCTGGGCTGGATGAGGCACGAGCTGGAATCAAGATTGCTGGGAGAAATATCAATAACCTCAGATATGCAGATGACACCACCCTTATGGCAGAAAGTGAGGAGGAGCTAAAAAGCCTCTTGATGAAAGTGAAAGAGAAGAGTGAAAAAGTTGGCTTAAAACTCAACATTTGGAAAAGTAAGATTATGGCATCAGGTTCCATCACTTCAGGACAAATGGATGGGGAAACAGTGGAAACAGTGACAGACTTTATTGTGTTTTTGGCTCCAAAATCACTGCAGATGGTGACTGCAGCCATGAAATTAAAAGACGCTTGCCCCTTGGAAAAATAGTTATGACCAACCTAGACAGCATATTAAAGACATTACTTTACCAACAAAGGTCCATCTAGTCAAAGGTATGGTTTTTCTGGTAGTCATGTATGGATGTGAGAGTTGGACTATAAAGAGAGCTGAGAGCGGAAGAACTGATGCTTTTGAACTCTGTGGTGTTGGAGAAGACACTTGTGAGTCCCTTGGACTGCAAGGAAATCCAACCAGTCCATCCTAAAGGAAATCAGTCCTAAATATTCATTGGAAGGACTGATGCTGAGGCTGAAAGTCCAATACCTTGGCCACCTGATGCGATGAACTGACACATTTGAAAAGACCTTGATCCTGGGAAAGATTTAAGTCAGGAGGAGAGGGGATGACAGAGGATGAGATGGTTGGATGGCATCACCAACTCAATGGACATAAGTCTGAGTAAACTCTGGGAGTTGGTGATGAACAGGGAGGCCTGGTATGCTGCAGTCCATGTGGTCACAAAGAGTCAGACATGACTGAGTGACTAAACTGAACTGAAACCCTAGATTATAGATCTGTACTTAGTTCTTAAATTACAAAGCTGAAAAAGCCAGTTCTTGACCTCATGGAACTCAGTCACTTGGAAGGAGTTGTTTTGGGTGTTGAAAAGCATTCTGGACCAGCAGTAAGAAGATGTGGACTCTTGTCCTGGTGCCACCACTCTTTAGGATTGTGCGTATGTGAGTGCTAAGTTGCTTCAGTCATGTCCAACTCTGTGTGACCCTATGGACTGTAGCCCGCCAGGCTCCTCTGTCCATGTGATTCTCCAGGCAAGAATACTGGAGGGAGTTGCCATGTCCTCTTCCAGGGCATCTTCCCAACCCAGGGATCTAACCCATGTCTCTTTCATCTCCCGCATCGGGAGGCAGGTTCTTTACCATTAGCACCACCTGGGAAGCCCTTAGGGGTGTGATGTCAGCCAAATCAAATGACCTTCTTTTCATTTCCAAATTTTGGGGAAATTTTTCTGTAAACTGAAGAGTTATATCAGAATTAGGTGACATTATTATTATTTTATAAAAACACTTTTATGTTTTTATAAAACTACATCTACTTTTAAATGTCCAAAGAGGTGGATGCTGCTAACCAGCTGAGCACAAACAACCCTGCTTAAATTCTCTAAGGATGAAACTGTATTAGGGGCGTTTCTTTTTTTTCTTGGAGATGGAGCTTGTAATTTTTTAAAAGGATATTGAGACTCTGAAGAACATTGCTGACTCAAGAGAAATGCAAAGGTCAATTGTTGCATCTAAGCTGTGCTGTCATGACATTTGAATAATTAAAAGGTTGTTTTCAGAGATAATTGTAGTCCCACATTTTAGCTAAGTGTTTAATGACAATAAACTGCAAACATGCTCCGTTTTCATAGGGGAAGTCCCCAGAGCCTATTAACTGTCCAGATGGTAAGAAACAGAAGGATTAAATGTATTTAAATTCAGTTCAATTCAGTTGCTCAGTTGTGTCTGATTCTTTGGGACCCCATGGACTACAGTATGCCCGGCCTCCATGGCCATCACGAAACTCTGGAGCTTGTTTAAGCTCATGTCCATTGAGTTGGTGATGCCATCCAACCATCTCATCCTCTCTTGTCCCCTTTTCCTCCTGACTTCAATCTTTCCCAGCATCAGGGTCTTTCCCAATGAGTCAGTTCTTTGCATCAGGTGGCCAAAGTGCTGGAGTTTCAGCTTTAGCATCTGCCCTTCCAATGACTATTCAGGACTGATTTTCTTTAGATTGACTGGTTTGATATCCTTGCAGTCTAAGGGACTTTCAAGAGTCTTCTCTGACACCAGAGAATTCAAAAGCATCAATTCTGTAGTGCTCAGCCTTCTTTATGGTCCAACTCTCACATTTATACATGACAACTGGAAACCATAGTTTTGACTAGACGGATCTTTGTTGGCAAAGTGATGTCTCTGCTTTTTAATATGCTGTCTAGGTTGGTCATAGCTTCTCTTTCAAGGAGCAAGTGTCTTTTAATTTCGTGGCTGCAGTCACCATCTGCAGTGATTTCAGAGCCCAAGAAAATAAAGTCTGTCACTGTTTTCATTGTTTCCCCATGTATTTGCCATGAAGTGATGGGACCAGATGTCATAGGGATCATCAAAATCTTTCAAACTAGACTTTACCGGATGCTAACAGTGTATTTTAAAGACTTCCTAAAACACATTCAAAGTAGGAGAGGACAAGGAATTTTATTTCATCTAGGACTTTATTTAGGGGTTGATTTTTAAAACAAAATACCTTAAAAAATTAAAAATTAGGTAATACTCTTACCTGGTAGGCAAATTAGAAAAAAATAGATGCACAAAAGGAAAAAATAGCCCTATTAATTTTATTACATAACTATAATAACTGTGAGTACTTGGTATATCTCATTTGGGCTTTTCCCTGTTATTTATGTGTAAAAACCATTGCTCATGAGCTCACAGTCTTAAGGCCAGTTACTTCCTTCTCTGAGCTCCAGTTTTCTCATCTATAAAAATGGATTATGTATATACCTTATATGGTAGTTTTAACAGGTAAATTTCATAACACTTATAAAATATTTAGCAGAATAGTGGCACTAATAATGCTCAATAAATGTTAGCTTCCATTGCTCATGAGCTCTCAGTCTTAAAGCCAGTTACTTCCTTCTCTGAGCTCCAGTTTTCTCATCTATAAAAATGGATTATGTATATACCTTACATGGTAGTTTTAACAGGTAAATTTCATAACACTTATAAAATATTTAGCAGAATAGTGGCACTAATAATGCTCAATAAATGTTAGCTATTTTAATTATTAACTTGTGAAAATGGAACCTTACTGTACATATAGCTATTTAATCTTTCATTATGGACATATATGCATGTCAATAAATATACAACTATTACCTCATTTTAATGATTCAGTACTATACCATTATATAGATTTTTCACCTCCTATTATTGCTATTGTTAAAATTTGTATCAAATAGCCTTGATCACGGGGAAGGCAATGGCACCCCACCCCAGTACTCTTGCCTGGAAAATCCAATGGACGGAGTAGCCTGGTGGGCTGCAGTCCATGGGGTCGCTAACAGTCGGACAGACTGAGCGACTTCACTTTCACTTTTCTCTTTCATGCATTGGAGAAGGAAATGGCAACCCACTCCAGTATTCTTGCCTGGAGAATCCCAGGGATGGGGGAGCCTGGTGGGCTGCCATCTATGGGGTCACACAGAGTCGGACACGACTGAAGTGACTTAGCAGCAGCAGCAGCCTTGATCATGCATCCTTATGAAAAAATGATTATTTTGCTAGGATTATAAAAAAGTTGCTGGGTCAAAAGGCATGAACACTTGGAAGCTTTCAGTGAACTTTGAAACTGCCTTTCTGAAATACTGCACAAGTCCAATTCTTCTACTAGTACTGAGTATTATCATTTAAAAAAATTATTTCCCACAGTGGCCAATAATGATGCTGAACATTTTCCCCCCATATACATACTCTTGATTGCCAGAAAATTTGTAAAACTGTCTCTTCCTGGTAGGATGATATTTAATGTATTTAATGGTCATAAGACAATTCTATATTTCATGAATCAGTACTGGTAAATTAGGGATCGGTGGAGAAATAACTCCAGAAAGAATGAAGGGATGGAGCCAAAGCAAAAACAATACCCAGTTTTGGATGTGACTGGTGATAGAAGCAAGNTCTGAGCACTGAAGAATTCATGCTTTTGAACTGTTGTTTTGGAGAAGACTCTTGAGAGTCCCTTGGACTGCAAGGAGATCCAACCAGTCCATTCTAAAGATCAGTCCTTGGTGTTAATTGGAAGGACATGCTGAAGCTGAGACTCCAATAGTTTGTCCACCTCATGCAAAGAGTTGACTCATTGGAAAAGGGGATTGGGTGCAGGAGGAGAAGGGGATGACAGAGGATGAGATGGCTTTATGGCATCACTGACTCGATGGACATGAATTTGAGTGAACTCTGGGAGTTTGTGATGGACAGGGAGGACTGGCGTTCTGTGATTCATGGGGTCGCAAAGAGTCAGACAGGACTCAGGGACTGAACTGAATTGAAGTGACTGAAAGACCTCACCAGAGCTATTCCCATAATTTATGTTTTAAATTAACAGGATTAGCCAGAAGGTTAATCCAGAGACTGTCCTTAGGCAGGATATATTATTGTTATATAATCCTAAGGAATGTAGAGGGGAAAAATGTTTGTCCTTTCTTCCTCCTTGAGAATTCCAGACCCCTCTCTCTTTGGGGACCCCTAGACTTCTTACAACCTGCCTAGGAAATGACTCTCTTATAATGAAAAGGACATCTTTTTTTTGTGTTAAAGCAATAAAGGCAATATGAATATCAAGTAAAATAGACTTCAGTACAAAGAATAGTTCTGCAAGATGTTACCTTTAGTTATCTTTAGGGGAACCTGAGCAAATGATTCATGGGATTTCTGTGTTATTACTTCTACAACTGCTTGGATATAAGTTCAATTTTTAAAAAAATTTCATTGGGCTTATTTTTCATCTTACTGCAGGCAACAGTTTTGCCAGTTGTTTGCTATCACATAAATCACCATATTTCAAGGGTTCAATATAATTATAACTGAATTAATATTCTGGATTCCCCACACTGCCACCAGCCTCTGAAATCCATCTAGGCATTTTTTTGCAGGGGGAAGGAAATGTCATTATTCCTATTATGTGAAGAAAGACCTTACTTACCAGAGAATGAAAGCAAAAGAAAGCAAAGAGAATCACATCTTAGTTTTAGTTCCTGAGGTCTTGGGCCACCTTTCTTTCTGGGAATTACACTAACCTTTTTTTAAGAAGCAACTTTTTCATATTTTATTAAAATGCATGAATTATATATATATTATTTAGTGAATTTTTTTTTTTGGACTACATGGCATGCAGGATCTTTCCCAACCAGGGGTCTCAAACCCTTGCCCCCTACCCTGGGAGTGTGGAGTCTTGCCAAAAAAGTCCCTGCTTAGTAAATTTTTAAATTTATAACTTAATTTTTAAAGAAGTTTTATATTTACAGAAAAACTGAATGGAAAGTGTAGAGAGTTCCCTTACTCCCCCTACCCCCAAGTCTAGTTTTCCTATTATGTTAATAATTACATCTTCCATTACTATGGTACATTTGTTACAATTGATGAACCAATAGTGTTAATTACTTAAGTTTGCAGTTTTATTATGGTTCAACTTTTGTCTCTCATATTTTGTGGATTTTGTCAAATATATAATGGCATGTGTCCACCATTATAGTAACAAACTGTATAGTTTCACTACTCTAGATATCGCCCGTACTCCAGTTACTTTATCCTTCCTTTCCTCCCTCCCCCAGAACTATCGGAAATCTGTTCTGTTGTCTCCATAGTTTTGCCCTTTCCAGTATGTTACGTAGTTGAAATCATCTAGTGTGTACGCTTTTGAGATTAACTTCGTTCACTTAGCAATATGCATCAAGTTTCCTCCATGTTTTTTTGTGGCTTAATAGCTCATTTCTTTTTATTGCTGACTAATCCATTGTATTGCTGTACCACAGTTTCTTTATCCATTCACCTATTGAAGAACATCTTGGTTGCTTCCAAGTTTTGGCAATTATGAATAAAACTACTATAAATACTTGTGCAGAGGTTTTTGTATGGGCATCAATTTTCCAAGTCATTTCAGTAAATACCAAGGCATATAGGGTTGATGGATCATATGCTAAGAGTATGTTTAGTTTTGTAAGAAACTGCCAACTGTCTTCCAAAATGACTGCTGTTTTTGCATTCCTATTAGCAGTGAATGAGAATTCCTGTTGCTCAACATTCTCACCAGCATTTGACATCGTCGGTGTTTTGGCTTTTAGCTATTCTAATAGACGTGTAATGGCATCTCATTGTTTCATTTTGCAATTCTCTGATGACATATGTTGAGTGTCTTTCCATATGCTTACTTGCCATTTTTTTTTTTTTTTCTTATTGCTGAGTTGTAAGAGTTCTATATACATTTTGGATACAAGTCCTTTACCAGATATGTATTTGGCAAAGATTTTCTCCCAGCCTATGGATTGTCTTTCATTCTCTTAATAGTGTCTTTCACAATGAAGAAGTTTTAAATTTTAGTGAAATCCAACTTACCAATTTTTTCTTTCGTGAACTGTTTCTTAAAAGTCATTGCCAAACCCAAGGTCACCTAGCCTTTCTTGTATGTTATCTTTGAGGAATTTTACTGTTTACATTTTACATTTATGACTATGATATCTTTTGAGTTAGTTTTTGTGTGGGATATAAGATCTGTGTGTAAATTCATTTTTTTAATATATGGATATACAGTTGTGCCAGCACCATTTGTTGAAAAGATTATCTTTTCTCCATTGTATTGCCTTGATCCTTTGTCAAAGAATATTTTGACTATATTTGTGTTGTTATATTTCTGGGCTCTTCGTTCCATTCTATTGAGCTTGTCAATAGCTTTTTAATAATTTCCCTTAATTTCTTATGCTGATTTGAGTTGAATTTTTATCAGTTCCTGCTGAAATATCACTGATTAATTCAAACACTTGGTACATGCCAAGCACTGTGCTAATCTCTTTACATAAATTTAACCACAGCAGTCTTTTGAAATAAACGAGGAAACTTGGGGTTTGCCAGTTTAAGTAACATGTTCAAAATCATACCACTTATAAGTGATCCAGACACTGTCTGCCTGTCTATATTGTATTATCTGTCAAAGAGGACCTTGTTACTCCTTACTTGGACTATTATTATTGCTCTAATAGTCTCTCTTCTGCTAATTACTGCCTTTAACTGGTAAGCCCAATTATACTATAGTTGTCTTCTAAATTAAATACTGAGTTCTCAGCCAGCATTTAAAGCCTGACCTACTTCTCCAGCTTTTTTTCCCCAGTATTCTTACTTGCTCAGTTGGACTGCTCTATGATTTTATATTACCCTCTCTGCTTTAATATGTCAGTATGTGACCTAACCTATTCCTATACTTGTTACATCTCCAAGTATTAAAATTCCTTTTGTCAAAATTCATCTCAAATGCCTCTTCTCCCTTGACCCTTCTGCATTTTGTATCCCAACTTCACACTAAAATTGGAATTGAGAACTTTCTCCTTAAAATAACCAAAGCATTTCATTTAAACCTCACTTGTGGCACATCTATATGCCTTGTGTTTAGTTATGTGAATTTAATTTATTGTTACTACTAGACCACCACCTCCTCAACAGCTTGTCGAGTATATAGAACCTGGCATTCATTTTAAAAAATTCGTTGAGTATATAATATCTATACCAAGAACTGCACTGAATGCTGGAGTGGCAAAGATAAAAGACACAGCCACTGCCTTAAAAAAAAAAAAAAAAAAAA
>SJYX01018735.1:97591-126438 GCA_006410675.1 Oreotragus oreotragus
TGCCAAAGGAACTTGCCGAGGAGCTTCTGCCTTATTACCAGAGCCTGCTTCTAGTAGATAAAAGAGCTCCTGCTCACATTGCCAAACTTGAGTGAGATATACTCCGAAAATGAAAATTAGAACTTACCTTTTTTGGAAATAATGTTGAAAGATAGGTACTTAGATATATCATGTGTTAAATATCCCTTTTATGGTCTACTCTAGGAACATAAAACTGTTTATGCTACTTTGGTGACAAGTTCTAAACTTCTTTCTCTTTTTAAAAAACTTCAAATTTGGTTAAGTCTTCTGATATATACTGATGAATAACGGAGTAGGGAATGGTTCACCTCAGCAAGAAGTAACATTTTATTGCTGAGATTCTTGAGAACTGTTGTCACATAATGACAATGGTAATAAAAAAGTAGACCTATTTTTAGTTGGTTTTATTATTGTCTTTAAATGTTTCTTGCAGCGAATGCATCCCATATTACATGCTCTCAGAGCTGATAGTTTCCTCTCTCCCCTCTGCCCCAGTTAGTACACCACTGCCTATATCTGAGTTAGAAGTTGTGAAATGGAAATCAGAGATACATTGTGAGACAGGGAAAATTTCTGAAGGAAAGAAACTTGGACATAAATTTATGTTCTCCATTTCACCAACAAAATGATCTGGGCTGATAACTTCTCTGAGCTTCAGTTTTCCCATTATTAAAACAGGGTTAAAATACCTATTTTGTTGTGGATTAAATAATGTAAACTTTCTGTGCTCAGTTGTGTCTGACTTTTTGCAACCCTATGGACTGTACTCCACCAGACTCCTCTTTCCATGGGATTTTCCCAGCAAGAATACTGGAGTAGATTGCCATTTCCTCCTCCTCGGGGTCTTCCCAACCCAGGGATCAAACCTGGGTCTACTGTATTGCTGGCAGATTCTTTATAGCTGAGCCACTGGGGGAATAATGTATTTCAAGTATCTGACACTTAGCAAATATTCTCAACAGATATTAATTCTCTCCTATTTTTATATTGTATAGCTTCCCAAGATATTTTGAATATATTTTTTATGATTTAAGAATTTCCAATCTTAATGTTAAAGTGCTGCTTCCCCAAGGTAAGCTCTGAAAATGAAATTTCCAGACTCTCATAGTAAAGGGACAGACATGTGACCTAGGCTTCACCATTCAGCACACCTTTGTAGACGTTGATTTGGAAGTTAGTAGCTTTGAGGAAGCCAAGATTCTGCTTGGAAATCAATTTTCTGAGAAAGGCAGCTGGCATTTGGGGGTGGCAGTGCTTGTTGGGCTAAATTCCTGGGGCAGAAGTCACTTTGGTGGGAGTGGCAGTGGCAGCAGTTGCTTTTAGTGTTTGTTGCGGCAGAAGTATATAACACTCTGACTTCCTCACTGGGCCAGTTAAACTTCCTTTCTGCTCATTCAGTAAGAATTAGCATATGTTACTAGCCACAGTGAGCCTTAGCTGATACATATTTCATCATTAGTATTGCTTCCTTTGAGTAGCAGGCTAAGCAGAATGTCAAGGTAGAGGCAGTAGCGTAATTCATAATCACCTTAAATAAAAATACATAATGCCAGAAAAGTTTGGTGAGCTATAATTGGAGATTGAGGAATATAGCTTTTGAGGAAATTACATATAATATTAGAATACTGTTGTCAAATGTTTTTCTCTGTAGCTCTTGGAAATAGGTAAGAGAACTTAGGCTTTCATGTCCCCCAAAGAAATTCTTTCAGAACCAGTTTATAAAGAAAATTTAATCCCTGGATATTGATTCTGCAAAGCAGTCTCAGGTGAGTTCATCAATTCATGTCAAAGCCAGAATCAAAATAAATCAGGCATTATATGGCATATTAAATTTCTGGAGCTCAACTTATTTCCCTTAATCTCTTAGCAGCAGTAACAGAGTGGCAGCTCTGACTCATTGCAGTGGGGAAGTAACAAAGCAAGAGTAAAATTGCTGTTGCAAAATGAAGCACATCAACGCATTTTCATCTAATGCATTATGGTTCATGAATCTCCCAGAAGCCAGGAAAACACAGTGAAGTCTTTAAAAACGAGTCCAGATGTCAGTCATCACCACAGCAGTGCTTTAATTATCAAAAAACAAAGAAATAACTCCTTAGGTACATTCTAAGCAGGTGTTCCTTCACAGAAAGCAGAATAGCTGAAGAAACAGCTGTGGCATTCTATCTGCTTCAAGAGGAAAGCGGACAGCAACCTAAATAACAGGGGCTTTTCCGACAGAGCAGAGATAAATCACAATTGTCAGAATTTTGCACGTATTAACATATAACATGATGACTAATTAATATTAACTACTCCATTTTCCAGATGAGAAAACTGAGTGCCTTATATGACAAACATTTCTAATTCAAAGTCTGTCAGTCTTCAACAAGTTTACCACAAAATGAATTGATTTTGCAAGATCTTTTAACTATCATATGACATGAAGTGATTTTCTAGAGAACATTAGTGTGTTTTGCACAAATAATCCATTTTCATTTTGGAAAATATAAAGGTGAACAGAAAGGAAACTTTTAAACCATCTTTAATAACTGCTATTTCAAACTGGGATTTTAAAGCTGGGCCCATGGTTGGACTTCAGGGGATCTGTGAATCTCTGAAACAAAGCAAAAAAAGAAAGAAAAAAAAAAAACCATGTGCAGTTCTCTGGGGTGAAGGTATATAAACCTTCATCAGTTTCTCAAATTTTCTGTCATTCAAAAATTATGAACTATCTCCATCCTTCTGGACTTTATGTATGTGACTGGAGGAACAAAGACGCTGCCCACCTGTCACAGCCTGAGAAGGAAAGTGGCCTTTATTTAAAATTTTATGTTGGCCAAAACAAGTAGTAATTTCTAAAATTTGACTTGGCTTTTGTGCAGTAAATTGTGGAAAGTTAGGAATGTTTCCTTTTCTCCTTAAGGGTTTTATGTATTTATTTATTGACTTATAAGTTGATTTACAATGTTGTATTAGTTTCTGGCATACAGCAAAGTGATTCAGATATATGTATATATATATATACATAATACATACACTCTTTTTCATATTCTTTTCCATTACAGTTTATTCAAAGGTATTGAATATAGTTCCATGTGCTATACAGCAGGTCCTTGTTGCCGACATATTTTATATATAGTAGTGTGTATACGTTAATCCCAGACTCCTAGTTTAGCTCCCCCTCCCCATCTCCTTTGGTAAAAATAAGTTTGTCTTCTATGTCTGTGATTCTGTTCTGTTTTGTAAATAATTCACGTGTGTCACTGTCTTAGATTACACATATGATCGACATCCTATGACATTTGCCTTTCTCTGCTGGACTTGCTTCACTTAGCATGGTCATCTCTAGGTCCATCCACATTGCTGCAAATGGCGTTATTTCATTCTTTGTTATGGCTGAATAATATTCAACTATATACACCACATCTTTATCCATTCATTTGTTGATGGACATTCAGATTGCTTCTGTCTTGGCTATTATAAATAGTGCTGCAGTGACCACTGGAGTAAACACTGGAACACTGGAGTATCCCAATGCACTGATCCATGTAGCAGTTTGGAATCTCTTATCTGGTCTGCCTGTGAGTGTAAATATACACTGTATAGTTAGGTAAGTCAATTGTAATATAGAGTAAAGCAAACTCACAATAATAATAATCATAAGTTAGGAATCAAGTTTGTAGTTAATACTGTTGTATTTAAGTATTTGAAAAAGTAAAGAGAATTTAATATATTAGCTTGTAATTTAAATCAGAAAAGTTAAGAAAGTTAGATGTTAGACCTAAGGTGTTAATTTGAACTGTAAAAAGAATAAGAATTGTGCTTGAATGTTTGAGAGCCCTAATTTAACACATATATGAGTTTAATTCATTAGATTTTTGTATAGATTTATTTTTATTTAAGTATAGTTGATTTACAACATTGTGTTATTTCAGGTGTACAGCAAAGTGATTAATATATATATATATTTTTTTTTCAGATTTTTTCCCATATAGGTTATCACAAAATATTGAGTATAGTTCCCTGGGCTGTAGAGTCTGTCTTGTTATTAATTCATTAGATTTTTAATAGTTATAAATCTTAGGTTTTGCCTGTTGAATTGCCTTGTCAGTTGGGTAAAGTCAGGTAATCAGATATCTTAAATGTGTCAATATGGTTTAAAAGACTTAATTTTTTTGTAAATGGGGAGTTATCTTTTTAAGGAATCTTAATCTGTTGAACTTGTGAATTATTTAAACATTCAGCAAAGAATGAATAAAAGTGATTTATAATGTATTTTTACATCCCACAGTATTGATAATGATGAAAAAGTCTGACCATATCAAGTATTGGAAGATGAAGATCTCTTTGCTTGAGGGAATGCAAAGTGATGGAATCCTTTGAGACATAATTTGACAGACCTCACAACTCAATGATTCTATTCCTAGGTGTTTATCCTAGAAAGGTTCTTACATGTATACACTAAGAGATATGTTTCAAGAATGTTCATAATAGCCTTGATCATAATATCAAAATAAAACAGAAGAACAACTGAAAACAACCCAATGTCCACTGACAGTAAATGGATATGTAAATTATTGGTTTTTCAAATTATGGAATATTATACAGCAGTGAAAATGAGAGGGAATAACTAAAATAAATCTCAGAAATATAGTGTTCAGTAAAAAAGCAAATCATACCAACACAATTCTATAAAACAATTATTCTTCAATTTAAAAATAAATTAATTGAAATAAAGAAAAAAAGCAAATCACAGACAAAGCATGCTGTCATCTATGTTCAAAAACATATAAAACTAAACAATAGGATTTCAGCATATACACACTCATTTGTAGATAAAACTATTATGGAAAGTGAGGGGATTATAAACACAAAATAGGTAGTTGTTTCTGGAAGAGATGGTAGGGGAAGAGGATTTGATGAGGGAGAGGTTCAAAAAGCTTCAAGGGTGATAATCTTTTCCTTGAGATGGGTTGTGGCTCCATGGATATGTATTTTTTTATTCTTTGAGCCAGGTATATTATGTCTCATTGTATGTGTGTATACACACATATATGCACACATTCTTTTATAAATATGAGATAATTTATAATTTTAAAAAATCCACAGATTAAAATAAAGTGAATTTATTAGATTTTTAAGTTGTGTTTCAAGTCTTAAGAAAAACTAGTTTTATATTTAGGACTTGAATACATCGGATGCTATTGAAAGTGCAACAGATGTTAAGTACTGCATTCCTTTTCAACCATTAAAGTACTTTAGAACATTTCAGAACTCAGCTGGTATAGTTGATAACCTCTCTGGCTTCCTTTTCTCCCTTCTCCAATGGCATTCCTAACGTAATATCTTGATGAATCTTGGCTTTTACAAAAGATGGAAAGAGCAACTTTTGGTTTTAAACTCAACCAGCTACAAAACTCCCCTGACAAAGGGAATCTAAAGCATAGTTGTCTGCTTGAAATGGAGGGAGAGAATAATATAGGGAAATATGAAGAAGACAAACACAAACTAACAACTCAAATTACCTTGTTATAGATGTTCTATTACACTTTTATATAATTTGTCTTTCCATATTCAATATTTTCAGAATATTTAACCATACTGATTCCTTCCCATCAGTTTATTATAAATAATATTCATTTTAAAACTCTATATCCTATTTAAACAGCATTAATAGCCAGAAGTTTTTTTTCCCTCCCAAATACTTTTTAAAGTTTATTTCAAATTGGTCTATTCCTGAAATTCAGTCTTCCATCATGGCATCTGAGTCAATGAAAAAGCCTTAAATCATCCCTAGTGACTTCATAATCAAATTTCCTTCAATGAAATCCTTGTGTGGGTATTTGCTGGCTTAAAAGAAAAATCTCCAAACTACAAATTGGCCTTTAGGTTATGGGTTCTGTGCTCTTCCCTTCAGAAATTCTGCTTAGTTCTTTCCCTTCAGCAGAATTCTCTTTTCTCATGGATCTTAAGGGAACAATTAGGCAAGATATAAATTCCAGAACCACTTTGCCTTCCTTTTCTTGCATTGGACCTTCAGTTTTCCTCCCCTGTGTATTCATTCCTTTTCTCTCTGTACTTTTTGTCACTTTTCCTCTTAACTCCTTCCCTTTTCTGAGAGTGTAACTATTCATTTCCCAATTCCCTAAAGAAACATATAAGACTTAGAATTTGTTGCTGATTTACCCCATGTTTCTGCTGCTTGTCTCCAGTCCCTTTTCAGTTTGTCTCTTCATCTCCCGCCTCATTCCAAACATAATTTTATGCCCTTTACCAAACACATTTTCTTCTGGTTTTATTCCTTTTTAAACTTTAATTCTCCTTTTCTTAGTCACTATTTACAAAGGCTTCACCTGGGATAAAAGCAATAGATTTGATCTCAAAGTTCTCATTTAGTATTTTGTCATGAAGAGGTAGTTATTTTCCACATTTTACAAATGGCTAAAAGAAGGAGAGAAAGGAAAATATCTTGCCTTAAACCACGTGTTAAGTCTGTTAGAAAGCCAAACTAGATTAGAGACCAGTTGTGCCCACATCCACCACCTGGTGCCCTTATCACCTGAACCTTTATATTTTTTTCAAGAGGGGAATCTAAGGACCATCTGCACTCTTGTTGCTTTTCTTCTCCAAACTGAGGATTCACAGACCGAGGAGACATGGCCCAGGAATCTCCATTTTAACAACTCCCAAGGTCCTTCTTGCTAAGTCACTTCAGTCGTGTCCGACTCTGTGCAACCCCATAGGTGGCAGCCCAGCAGGCTCCCCCATCCCTGGGATTCTCCAGGCAAGAACACTGGAGCGGGTTGCCATTTCCTTCTCCAGTGCATGACAGTGAAAAGTGAAAGTGAAGTCGCTCAGTCGTGTCCGACTCTTCGAGACCCCATGGACTGCAGCCCACCAGGCTCCTCTGCCCATGGGATTTTCCAGGCAAGAGTACTGGAGCAGGGTGCCATTGCCTTCTCCGAAGGTCCTTCTTAGGCAAGGTAAAATTTTAAAAAGCCACAACTCTGGCTCTGCTTCCTAAAAATAGTGAGGGAATTAATCATTTTTGTGAACAAACTATGTGTCTGATGCTATGCTCTAATGTTACATACACATGCCATTAGTTGATTTACTCCTATAAAAACCCTTTGAGGTAGGTTTCCTAATATCTACTTTATAGGAGAGAAACAGATTTGAGTTGGAAAACTGCCCAAGGTTACTTAACTGGTAACTGGAAGAGGCAGTCTAGAAGAGTCCACATCTGAGTTCATTACCCTGGATTTTAGGAGCTATGACATGACACATGTTTTAAATTTAGCATAAATAGCTATTAGATATAATAAATGTTACCATGTGTATATAGGATTATATTAATCTCATAGTATTCAGCAAACAATGAAACAGACAAATTGATTAAGCACATTCAAATTTGTTTTTTCATGAAGACCTAGTTGATATATAACTTTACTAGTTTCAGGTATACAACATAATGATTCAATACTTGTGTGTGCTTGGTCGCTCAGTCATAGACTCTTTGCGACCCCATGAACTGCACCCTGCCAGGCTCCTCTGTCCATGGGGATTCTCCAGGCAAGAACACTGGAGTGGGTTGCCATGCCCTCCTCNTAACTTTACTAGTTTCAGGTATACAACATAATGATTCAATACTTGTGTGTGCTTGGTCGCTCAATCATAGACTCTTTGCGACCCCATGAACTGCACCCTGCCAGGCTCCTCTGTCCATGGGGATTCTCCAGGCAAGAACACTGGAGTGGGTTGCCATGCCCTCCTCCAGGGGACCTTCCCAACCCAGGGATTGAAATCAGGTCTCCCACATTGCAGGCAGATTGTTAACTGTCTGAGCTACCAGGAAAGCCATTTGTATATATTATAAAATGACCACCACAGTAAGTTTAGTTAACACCTATCACCACATAGCTAAATTTTTTTTTCTCATAATGAAAACTTTTAAGTTCTACTCTCTTAGCAGCTTTCAGATATACATTACTATATTCTTTAATATAATATATAGTCACTATATTAACTATAAGTCACTATAGTTAACTATATTAACTATAACTATATAATATTAACTATAAGAAAATAGTAGTATTCATTACTATATTCTTAACTATAATGTAATATATAGTCACCATGCTATATATTACATTCCCAGGACTTATTTACTTTATAATGAGAATTTTGTACCTTTTGACCTCTTTCACCCATTTCACCCATCCACATCCCCTCACCTCTGGCAACCACCAATCTGTTCCCTGTATCTACGAGTTTAATATTTTTTTTCTAGATTCTACATGCTGCTGCTAAGTCGCTTCAGTCGTGTCCGACTCTGCACAACCCCAGAGACGGCAGCCCACCAGGCTCCCCCGTCCCTGGGATTCTCCAGGCAAGAACAGTGGAGTGGGTTGCCATTTCCTTCTCCAGATTCTACATACAAGTGAGATAATAGTTTTTCTCTGTCTGACTTACTTTACTTAGCATAATGGCCTCAAGGTTCATTCATGTTGCTATAAATGGCAGACTTTCTTTTTTATGGTTGAATAATATTCATACATATATATTTGTATAATAGAATATTACATGTATCACATTTTTTATGCGTTCATCTATCGATGAATATTTAGGTTGCTTCCGTATATCTTGGCTGTTGTAAATAGTGCTGAAATGAATAGGGAGGTGTGTGTATCTTTCTTGAGTTAGTGCTTTCATTTCCTTAAGATAAATACACAGAAGTGGAGTTGCTAGATCATATGGTAGTTCTGTTTTTAGTTTTTTGAGGCACTGCTATACTGCTTTCCATAATGGCTGCACTAGTTTACATTCCTACCAGCAGTACACAAGGGTCCCCTTTTCTCCATATCCTCCCCTACACTTATTATTTCTTATCTTTTTGATAATAGTTATTCTAACAAGTGTGATATCTCATTGTGGTTTTAATTTCCCTTTCCCTGATCATTTGTCATGTTAAGCATGTTTTTATGTTCCACTTGGCCATCTGTTTGTCTTCTTTGGAAAAATGTCTTTTCAGGTCCACTTTTCAAATGAATTTATTTGCTATTGAGTTGTGTGAGTTCTTTATATATTTTGTCTTTTGAGCCTTTGTCAGAAAAATGTTGTGCAAATATTTTCTCCCAGACAATAGGTTGCCTTTTGATTTTGTTGATGGTGTCCTTTGCTGAGCAGAAGATTTTTAGTTTGATATAGTCCCACTTATTTGTATTTGCTTTTGTTGCCTTTGCTTTTACTGTCAAAACCAAACAAAATATCATAAAGACTGATGTTAAGGAACTTACTGCCTGTGTTTTCTTTAGGAGCTTTATGGTTCAGGTCTTGTGTTCAAGTCTTTAATACATTTTGAGTTGGTTTCTGTGTATGGTGTCAGATAGTGGTCCACTTTCGTTCTTTTGCGTGTGACTATTCAGTTTTCCCAACATCATTTGTTGAAAAGACCATTATTTCTCCATTGTATATTGTTGGCTTCTTCATCGTTAATTAACTGATGCATGGATTTATTTCTGAGCTTGTTGTTCTGTTCCATTGATCTATGTGTCTGTTTTTATGCCAATACCATATTGTTTTTATTACTATAGCTTTGTAATATAGTTTGAAATAAGGACACATGATGCCTCCAACTTTGTTCTTCTTTCTCAAGATTGCTTTGCTGTGAGTCATTATTTTAGCTTTTCCTAAAAATTATCATCTAACATAAGAAATGTATAATTAAACATAATGATGAAAGAATTGAAAACTATGAAGTTGCTAATTATAATACAGGATCTGTGCTAGTCATACCTGATACACTATAGAATCATGTGCTAGTCATAAAAATTACAATCCAGTGCTCTGGGTAGAACATGCTCCCTTTTTGTCTCCTACTACCTGGACCATGAACGTAATAAAGAGGTAGAGCAATCTCCTTGAATAACTTGGAAAGTGAATATTGGGGATGGTAAGAAGCGCTTGGTCTGAATGTGTATTCATAATACAAGCCCTGAACTGCTTTCTAGATTTTATAAGAGATAGAAACTTTTCTCTTATTTAAACCTGGTAATTTGGGGTTTCTGTGTCTCACAGTTGAACCTAATCCTAAACAGTAATTACTTATGTTATAAAATTCTATCATGAAAAACTGTTAGTTATTTTATCATGATAAATAATGATTGTAAAAGTCAGTAAAGCTGTATTTGATACCATTTCGAAAGTCTAACCCAACAATAAGAATGTGTTATTTTAACAGCCATTAGTACACGTTGCCATTTTTATAGGTTCCCAGTTACAATCATTTGGAGAAGGAAATGGCAACCCACTCCAGTACTCTTGCCTGGAGACTCCCGGGGACGGCAGAGCCTGATGGGCTACTGTCTATGGGGTCGCAAAGAGTTGGACAAGACTGACGTGACTTGGCAGTAGCAGCAGCAGTTACAATCATTAAAAGTCTGTTTTGTAATTAGCAATCCAACATAAGAATTGTTCATAACNTGGAGACTCCCGGGGACGGCAGAGCCTGATGGGCTACTGTCTATGGGGTCGCAAAGAGTTGGACAAGACTGACGTGACTTGGCAGTAGCAGCAGCAGTTACAGTCATTAAAAGTCTGTTTTGTAATTAGCAATCCAACATAAGAATTGTTCATAACACACTTCAGTTTAAAATAAACTCAAGATGAAAGTGATATAAATCCATTGTTAAACGATTATTTCTGATTCCATGGTAACCTTTTAGAGACAGCTTTGCTATGTCAGAAATAAAACTTGGGTTTTATAGGATGAGTTATACATTGGGACAACAGAGGGACTCTCTTTTTTTCCAAAGTTTCCAACCAGATTTCTGGCTCTGTTACACCAAGCCAAATGTCCCATATCCATATAAAGTACTCTAGCAGATTTAGGATTGGAATGCAAAAATTACATTGTAATACTGGGTAAAATGTGCTAATGGGAGGAAATCTGAACTCTTGGAGAAAGTTCAAGTGTCAGCTAAACTAGTCAAGAATTACAGTTTATCATTATAATTGGTACTTAGAAAAATGCCTTCCCAACATTATTTTTTGGATATGAAGGATATTTGAGGAATGCAGGTCAAAGTCCTTTATTTCCAATACAAGAAATTGACCTATTATATCTAACTCTGTTATGGTAGACTTTTACCCAATGGTTTAAATATTGGTGTTTTTTTTTTTTCTTCCCTTTTCAGAGGTGCAGCATTACCGATGTATAGGAAATGTTGTTTTCAACTTATTTCCACTGTATGTTAGGCGATGGGGAAGTAAAGTGGGGTTGATTTGGGAGCCCATAGACTCAGAGTTTGATTTAAAAAGGGGAAATTTAGTATTTAATAACTAAAGTAACACATTTCAAAGAATCTTCCCTCTCTTGCTATTATTTTTGAATGTAAGATGCATTGAGCAACCCAAGTAGGGAATTGAGAAGTGGACTTTAGTGGACTTAATACAGGATTAAATTTTGGTATTTTGTGTAGATACTACTATTTTTTCCCTACTTGTTCGAGTTTTTTTTTTTTTTTAATAGGTATAACTTTAATTTTATGAACTTAAGTTGGATTTCTCCCTTTTTTATTTAACATAAGTTCAATTGGAACCTACAGGCACTCCATGAAGCTATTAGAGCTACTGCAAACCACCACACAAGGATTCCATTCTGAGATCTCCCCTAGAGGACAAATTTAAGGAAAGCTCAATTCTAATTTTCCTCCTGTGTAATACCAGGAGACCAAACTGACCCTGTTGGGATTTGATCCTTTGACTCCATGATTTCTTACCTGAGATTTGGACCATTTAATAGTGCTTTAAGTACTTTAGCAAGGCATTCTTACACTGCATTTCTAATCAGAGAAACATAAAACAAGATCTGTCCTTAAGCTGTTTTACTTTGCCTTATAATGGTTTCCATTTCCTTTCATGAGGCATTATTTTGATAAATTGCTATTTTTGAAGATCACCATTTGCCTGGAAAGTGTGCAATAGATCAGGCACTAAAGCTTCTTGTTGGGGTTGGGATTTTGGCCACATGCTTTGCAACCTCCTGCCTGCTGTAGCAATACTCCACCATATACCTGAGTTGGCTCTTTGTTTCTAATTTGTACATTGACTATTAGCAAATTAGACTGGGTGGATTCTCTGAACAATTAAGCATAATCTTTAGCTAAACTAA
Organism: Oreotragus oreotragus; assembly: GCA_006410675.1. Taxonomy (NCBI): domain Eukaryota; kingdom Metazoa; phylum Chordata; class Mammalia; order Artiodactyla; family Bovidae; genus Oreotragus; species Oreotragus oreotragus. Next base: position 109,767 of record SJYX01018735.1, read on the forward strand.
GGACTAAAAAGCATAGAAGAATATTATCATACTCAAAAAAATCCACAGAGTACTCAAACTCTGTCTTTAAAACAGAAAGAAATAGAACAACCCTGTAAGTCAGGTCACATTCCTTGAATTCACATGTTAATTATTCCCAGTGAAAATTACTGTGGTAATTGATTTATAGAGGTGTGTTAGAATTTGAATTACTTACCTACATTTATCCCTAGAAATCTATCAGTAATTTAAATAAAACTTACATGGTAATTTATCTGTAGTTATTACACTTGGAGGAACACTTAAAAAATACTACACATAAACAAAAATACAAAGCAGACTCCTCACTGTGGAGTACAAGTTCCTTAGAGTGACAATAACAATTAGTATAAAAAGAGCAGTGTTGGCTTCACTGAGGACTAGCATTTCCTCAAAAACAAAGGAGCAATTTGGAGGAAAACTATACAAAATATCCCCATTATCAGTAGCTTGATTGTTAAATAATGACCTGAGCTAACTTTGAAATAGCACATGGGTATAACAATGCTACTGGCAAATGGTAAAGAAAAAAATTCTGAAATCATTTATATTTACCTGACCTTTCTTTTTGTCAAATCAGTTTTTTACCACCAAGAAGTCAAGAAAACACCTGTCAATTTTTCTACAGGATTAGACTTATACCTCTGATAGAGGATTAAAAGCTACTTTGTAATTATCAAGCACAAATATCAAATTTGTATTTAAAAATAAAGTTAATGTCATTCCCAAAATCATGGAGAAATTTAGAACTGGTGTTTAAAATAGAAATTTAGACTACTGACTTGAAATCCCATGCTCTGACCACCAGACCACATGCCTGCCCAAGGATACTTACATTTTTTACAGAGTTATTCTTCTTTGTAATTAGATGCAATGATTAGAGTGTCTTTTGCATTACTCTGCATTTTTCTTTTAAGTCAGGGTTATAAGCCACACAGGGCACTGTCCCTTATAAAACTAAACAAGGGATTTTCAGTCTTGCAATACAATCTCTTGATATTTGTTTATAGGTTTCACACATCAAAAAAACAATGAAATCTGTAATTTTTCAAATTATACTCCTCTCATTCTCTAAGTTATGGGCCTATGAGAATTGCAAATCTTTTGAAGAGAATGTAATCTTTATGCTTACAAAATGTAGGCTTTCATATTTGGGTACAATTGCAAATCAAGGTTTTTTCCCCATAATAATCAGTTTCTCAAAGTTATGGGTTTTCCTCATTTGAAAATAAATTAATGGGGATTTAAAAATATAATTCATCTAGTTATTAAATCTTTTCAATCTTTAAAATTAAAAATCATTTCTATTCTCATTCTCCAAAAAAGCAACAACAGAAAGTATCTTATACTATAACATATTACAATTTAATTTTTTTGTTGAGGAAATAAAAATAAATAGCTGAAGCCAGTTTAATTTAAATTTAAAAAGGGAGAAAACTTTTATGTGACAGTTTATTACTTTACTTCTTTTCACAACAGACATAGATTGTGTGCTTAAATATTGAGTTTTTCTCTATCAAGTACCTGTCGAGAAAGAAAGTCCATTTTGAAACAGCCAAAACTCAAAATACTACAGATGGCTTTCTAAAGGGATTCAAATTAGATAGTACTCAATGTTGCAAAAAGCTATGATAACTTTTATAGCTTTAAACACAAGTTTTAAATTAGAGATTGATATATAAGGGAACTAATTTTGCATAATCACTCATTTTACAATAATACATTATAGTTACTAAATTATACAGTAGTTTTATGTAAAGACATACTTTTTTTGAATTTTGTCATATAATTATTTAGAAACTGTATTCTCAAAACCATGAGTTTTGGACACAGGTTATTTTATTTTTTTCTTTTAATACTTTATCTTGAGATGAAAATGTGACCATTTACATTTTTTTCCGGATCTTCCTGGAGCAATATGCAGGGCAAGGGGTGGGAGTTGGGGAGTAGGTGGCAATAAACACATGTAAAGCTTGTTAACCTGTATGTGAAAGGCGTGGGCTTGTTGTGAGGGTATAAAGAGTTTCCCAGAGGAAAAAGAAAGTAGAATCAGGAACACCAATGCCCATTCAAAGGGGTAGTCTTCCAAGTAGTGGTTGCCTCTTTGTCAAAACTCTAGAAAATAAGTTCAGAGAGCAGTTCTTTGTCTAATTTGCTCAGTACTGTACCACTCCACTAAGTAGCTTAGTTGTGCCTGACTTTTTGCAACCCCATGAACTGTAGCCCACTAGGCTCCTCTGTCCATAGAATTCCTCAGGCAAGACTATCAGAGTGAGTAGCCATTTCAATTCAGGTGTTTGGAAGAACAAATATTTGTTGAATGAACAAAAGAGTAAATGAGTGGATGAATAGAAGATGCCCTTTGGACATCTTTTAAGTCAAATTACCAAATTAACATTAATAGTCATGGGTAAACAGAAGGTAATCCCACTGATTGGTGAGTGGGATAGAAAGTACAGACACTGAAAATATTGGAGAGAACAGAACCATGAATGGGATCAAGGATTCTTGAGGGAAAAGCAGGTATAAGTCTTGGAAAGACCAGTGATCTACTGACATAAAAAACCTCCTCTTAAAATTATAGATAAGGGATTTGTCTGGTGGTCCAGGTGTGAGGATTCCATGCTTCCACTGCACGGGCAAAGATGTGTGTGCCAGTGGCTTAGTTGTGTCTGACTCTTTGTGACCCCATGTACTGTAGTCCACCAAGCTCCTCTGTCCATGGGATTCTCCAGTCTAGAATACTGGAGTGGGTAGCCATTCCCTTCTCCAGGGAATCCTCCCGACCCAGGGATCGGACCTGTGTCTCCTGCATTGCAGGCAGATTGTCTACTATCTGAGCCACCAGGGAAGCCCCATTAATTGTTACTATATTGCTAATATCAGTTTTTTAATAATCTTGGGGGAAAGTTAAAGAGCTATGCATAGGCTTATTTTACACAAATTTCAAGTCATCCTCAGCACATCTTCACATTCACTTAGATGAGGGCTGAGGAAGTCCAATAACTAAAGTTTTTGGAAAAGTAACTAAATAACGGTAACCTTGATAACCCATCTGCTGTTTGCCATCTTCAGAAAAGACTTAGGTGTGGCCTAAGAGAATCAAGTGCTGGACTCAGTCTTAAGCCATTGAGGCTGTTGCAACAAAATACCATAGCGTGGGTAGCTTATACAGAACAGAAATTTATTTCTTGCAGTTCTGGAGACTGGAAGTCTGACATCAGAGTGCCTGCGTGTTTGGATTCTAGGAAGGGTCCTCTTCCAGGCTGCAGACTGCAGATTGCTCTCTGTATCCTCTTATAAAAGCACTAATCCTATTCAGGAGGCCTCCATCCTCAAGACCTAATCACCTCTGAAAGGCTCCATGTCCTAATACTATTAGTTTGGGCACTAGGTTTTCAACACATGAATTTTAGAGGGACACAAATATTCAGACCACAGTAAACCCTTCAGTGACTTACCATTTCTCTTAAGCTTTAACTCCTTAACAAGTGACACATGCATATTCCTACCTCTTCAGAGGGTTTTTTCAAGCCTATTCACTTCAGTGATTTAGGACTTCATAAACAAACAGCCTAATAGATATTAAGTAATTAAGGTAAAATAAGTTTGAATTTTCAGTTTATCTTTTGGCACCATCACAAGTGAGGTGATGCATTCAAATAAGAGTTGATGAGAGGAAATCAGGTGACTTTTTTTCCTACTCGAAGGACATTTTCACTAAGATTGATTTGAAGTGTTTGGCATAGAAGTTAAAAAAGAGAAAAACAACCCAGCTATATATACATACGCCTAGGGGCAAGAATTATCTCTCCATAAGTACCCTTTTCATTTTCTCATGCTGCTGCTGCTGCTGCTGCTAAGTCGCTTCAGTCATGTCCGACTCTGTACGACCCCAGAGACGGCAGCCCACCAGGCTTCCCTGTCCCTGGGATTCTCCAGGCAAGAACACTGGAGTGGGTTGTCATTTCCTTCTCCAATGCATGAAAGTGAAAAGTGAAAGTGAAGTCACTCAGTCATGTTTGACTCCTAGGGACCCCATGGACTGCAGCCTACTAGGCTCCTCCATCCATGGGATTTTCCAGACAAGAGTACTGGAGTGGATTGCCATTGCCTTCTCCGTCATTTCTCATAGCACCTAATAAATAATTTGCTAAATGGTAGACCCCAACAACTTTCTTTGCAATTATCACCAACACTATCAGCATATAGCCTGACATGAAATTATTCCAATCTTTAATAGTATTAATCTGAAATTTTAAAAGCCAGTCTTGTTATTGAATTAAGAAAATATACAATGGCATGGGCTTCCCAGCTGGCGCTAGTGGTAAAGAGTTCGCCTGCCAATGCAGGAGAGTAAAGAGATGCGGGTTCAGTCTCTGGATTGGGAAGATCCCCCTGGAGGAGGGAATGGCAATCCACTCCAGTACTCTTGCCCCAAGAATCCCATGGACAGAGGGGCCTGGTAGGCTACAAATCTATAGGGTCGCAAAGAATCAGACATGACTGAAGTGACTTAGCACGCACGCACAATGTCATCTATACTAAAAGTGAAAAATCATTACTGTAACAGAACAAGGTCAAAATTAAATGAGCTGTTCCCTTTAAATGGTACCTTAACTCTAGTATTCACACAATATATTGCCGTTTCCAGCTGATCCTTCAAATCTCCTTACAAGAAGAGAGGTTTATAATTCAAATAGTATAGGAAGAGGAAATCTAATTTTGACCTTCAGTCAAATTGATGCCAAAAGGAGTTTATGGTTTTCTTTATAAGCTGTAATTGCAAATACAGCTTCCTTCATCTTAAAAAACTATTCCACCCTGAAATTTTCAAACAAAAATAGTTTGCAGAAACGTTGGCAAAAGACGTCTTCAAAGGAAACTAGTTTGAATTAGAAAGAGAAAGAGGAGCGGGATGGTGGATATTTTTAAAGGGATTATGTTTTCAATATTTTGGGCACTCTAATTCCTGTTACTTTTTAAAAAAAGCATTTCTCATTTAAAATTATAAGTAGATTAGTAATTTAAATGTGCTTAATTTGTAAATAAGGTAAAAATAATATGAATATGTCTAACTTTAAGATAAAAACATTATAAAAATCTTTTCTTGAAGTATTAAATAGAAGCAAAATTATTAGTAATGATTTGATACTAATGATAAGCACAGTGACAATTGTCATAAGAAACTAAAGTATGTGGGACCATATAATGGCATTAATTAAGATATAGAAATGGTATGAAATTCATTTACCAAAAGTATTTTGACTAGTTATTTTAATCAAAATATTTGATAATATAACATCATGTACAATGACAAGAAATAATATTAGTTTCCCCAACACTGCTTATCATCATGTGTCTATAGGTTAAATTTAAAACCATGCCTGACTTTGAGATTAACTAACTCACTCATCACCTTTGCTACAACTGTTGCCTAATGTTCAACATAAATCAGGTCAGGATTCTGGTTTCACTGAGTTAGTACATTATTTCAGTAGGTGAGGGTTTAGGGTAGGAAGTTAGCATTAAATAAAAATGTTATCCCTTCTTACTTCTTATTGTGGCAGGTTCCAAGTCCTTAACTGATCTCAGTTCTCGTAAATATGTAACTTTTCTGTATGTATGTATATTCTTTAAAAATTCTCACATTCCAAGTACTTTTTATTCCAATGAATATCAGACATGGATTTTCATTACCAAAACCATGTTTGAACAAAGTAGCACAACGGAACTCACCAAATATGTTTCAGATACTTAGTTTGGGCTTCTCAGGTGGCTCAGTGGTAAAGAATTCACCTGCCAATGCAAGAGATTCAAATTCAGTCCCTGGGTCAAGAAGATTTCCTGGAGGAGAAAACGGCAACCCACTCCAGTATTCTTGCCTGGGAAATCCCATGGACAGAGGAGCCTAATGGCTACAGTCCACAGGGTCGCAGAGAGCTGGACACAATTTACTGACTGAACACACATGCACATGCTTGTTGTTGTATTACCTTAGTTCTGAATTCCCTGCAGGGATAGTTCCAGTAAGCAGGAGATATCAGAATCTTTGATAGTACATAAATATTGGACTTAAGTAGTTCATGTACTCTACCAAATGGTTATCCTCATGTTAAAGAGAAAGTTCTTGTTTCTAGAAGAAATAATTAAATAAAAAAAGAAACCAAAACCAAAACCAAAAACAAAAAAACCTGGAAAACCTATCTAGAAGCATCATGTCTTGCCAGGAATGGCTTCTGTGTTGGATCAGGCTGAAGTCTGTCTCTTATACACATCTCTCTATACCNAATTGAAGCCAAATAGAAAATTTGGCCAAATATCAAAAGTTGAAGTCAAAGTTCAACTAAGTCCCTAATTCAGAATTCAGTAGAGCATTTCAATAAGCAAAGAATGTCCAAAACTTTAAAATAGTTTCTCTATTTTATTTTTCTTATCTACAGAAATATTTATAACTAGACATTTCAAACTGAAATCAATGAATTCCTCTAAAATCCACAAGATGGTGCTGTGAAGCGGCATTTAGAAAAATTTTAAAAACCACATGCCTTCTAGGAGCAGTTTTTAGGCAAAGCCAAATAAGTACCATTTAATAACATCCACTAGAGATAATATACTGTTTTTATAAGAAGCAAAACCAGATCCATTGATATAAGAAAGGCATACTTTTACTCCTGTCTCTTATACACATCTAGATGTGTATAAGAGACAGTCTCAAGGAAGACATATTCTGTAGGGCCACTTCAGGAAAAGACTGTTTAAAAAATATGGGATTTTTAGAAAGGCTCAGAAATTTGAAACCTAGATTTTTAAATAGTTAGAAGTAGGTGCTATCCTATGAAATTTGAAGAAAATATTTACAAGTAAAATGAATTCTTCCTATGGAGCATTAAGCTTTAAATGTAACATCTTCTACCTTTGGTGACTAGAAGGAGAAGTTAGAGATGGTCTTGTTAGATCCCTAAACAGTGCCAGGCAACACTATTCAAATCATCCCTCAATACCATTCCCAGAAAGAGAATATGGAGGTGAGGTTGTAATCCTACCCAATAGGATAATTCATAGAATCTTAACCTGTTAGGCTGGAAATGACATTACAGAACACCTTGTCCAGCTCTTTCAACTTACAGATATGGAAACCCAGGTGCAGAAAATCTGAGTCATTTGTCTAATTCATACCACTGGTGACAGGAGGGAATAAAACTACGGCTACCTGATCTCTGGTCTGCAGTTTGTTCCACTGTGCAATACTGACTAATCTCTGTATCTACTCAAAGCCAAAAACGTGTTATTCATAGCATTCGCTCCCTACTTACAGAGATAATGTAGGTTAAAGAGAGCTAAATGCCACTGCAATTATTGTCGTTGTGGTTGTTAGATTTCACTTCCTGATCCACCTGCTGGGCCTCTATTTTAAGCTACACAGATAGGCAAAGCAGTCCACTGTCCTGAACGATAAAATAATTACTTTGGGATCAAAACAATTATGTGAAATTGCCTGCAGGAAAATTTCTTCCCTTTTTAACACTTTGCCTTCTCCCATTTCCCAAAGTAATAACACCTTCTCTTAGGAAGAAAGGAGCTTGGGTATCCAATTGTCCTGGGCTGAACCCCACTGACAATTCTTACATATGAAGAGGTGACAAAGGAGATGATCAAGTAACGGAATCTTTTAGTAGATGGCTATGCTAAGTTTGTCTCATGGAGAAGAGAAGATTTGTATTGGGATGGGAAAAACGAATAAGAATTATAGCCAATTAAACATTTTGTCTATAAAATTAGATTTTAATTACATCTGTTAGTAGAAATGCTTTTTCTATATCAATAATCCCATTAGGTTCCCAGTAGTGCCCTTAGTATTTGATGCTCCTCATAGTTTATGCTTGGATATTTTTTTCAAGTCAGAGGAGAAAAATTCATATGTTTGAAAAAGAGGAAGAAACTTTAAGTCTATTGTGTCATCTTTCAATTTTAATGTCCTTTTAGATTTAGAATAGAAGCATATAAATACATATTTAGGTCAAATGCCCAATGACTTAGTATTATATCAACAATTTTCAGAGGCTGAAGCTGGAGATCATCATAGAATAAACTTCTTGGATAGAAGAAGAAATGTGAAGTATACTTGCAATTACCCTTTTACAATAAAAAAATCTCAGTAATAAAATTTTATAAATTTGATATCATGATACAGGAATAAATATTCATATTATCATCAATCTAGTCCCCATTTCTCCATTTAAGAACTTAAAAGTTTTTTTTTTTCCTACAAGATCATCTGCTTCCACAATCTTCCCAAATTTTGTAACACTTTGCTCTTCCAGTACTTCCAGCATACAAGGAACTTTTAATTCCAGTTGTAGCTGTACATTCAAAGTTAATATTCAAGTATTAACCAGTGTGTTAGAATGTCCTTTCTTGTTGGCCTTATGAGCTCCTTTGCTGACTATACAGATGCAGATATGACGGTGATGATGTAGGTATATGGCTATTTGACTTTCCAAAAGCCAAAGGGCAGGATGTAATTGAAGCCAAATAGAAAATTTGGCCAAATATCAAAAGTTGAAGTCAAAGTTCAACTAAGTCCCTAATTCAGAATTCAGTAGAGCATTTCAATAAGCAAAGAATGTCCAAAACTTTAAAATAGTTTCTCTATTTTATTTTTCTTATCTACAGAAATATTTATAACTAGACATTTCAAACTGAAATCAATGAATTCCTCTAAAATCCACAAGATGGTGCTGTGAAGCGGCATTTAGAAAAATTTTAAAAACCACATGCCTTCTAGGAGCAGTTTTTAGGCAAAGCCAAATAAGTACCATTTAATAACATCCACTAGAGATAATATACTGTTTTTATAAGAAGCAAAACCAGATCCATTGATATAAGAAAGGCATACTTTTACTCCTCATATTGCTTTTTAATAATTTACCCCATAGATTATACTTCTGTTAACTCTGTTATTGATCTCAGGTTTTAAGACTATTTTGGAGAGGACTAAGAATTGAACTTGGATCTCAGCAGGGAGAAGTCTTAATAGGAAAAGTACTGGAATGAAACAGAGACCAGAGTTCTAATCTCTGCCTTCGACTTGAATTGCCACCTCCAGTCATCATTCCATCTACTCCCACTGTTCCTAACCAAGGGCAGTTTTACCTTTGGCAAAGACAAGAGGCATTTTTGATTGTCACAACCTGAGGGGTTTGCTGCTGCTGGCATCTAGTGGAGAGAGGTCAAGGATGCTGCTAGACACTCTACAATGCACAGGACAACCTCCACAACAAAGAATTATCCTCCCCTAAATATTGATAGTGCTAAGATAAAAAAAAAATGACCTATTTGTTCACTCCTTTGTTGGTTTGTCAGTTCATTCATCAAATAGTTCATATATATAAGTTTATGCATAAATGGATAAATCTATCAGTCCATTAATTCACTCTTCAACAAATTCTTACAAAGTGTCTACAACTCAAGACTGCACTAAACTTTAGGGATTAAAAAGACAAAAATTACCTTATTCCTGTTGAGTCTAACAGAAGAAGAGAGACACTTATGAAATAATATAACAATAATATGTGATAAATGTGGTAAGATGTTTTGAGAACACAGAAGAGTATGATGAATTTTGGAGAAGATGGCAGAATTCAGGAAGGCGTCCTAGAGGTGGAGATTGCTTACTAGGTGGGTAGAGGGTGGTCATAGAATAAAATTTTGAACAAAGCACAAGCAAAGCCAGAGACATACAGTAGTTCAAAGTGTGTTTTGGTGAACAGTATACTGTTGTGCTACGAGATTAGACTAAGGAGGAGGATTAGGAAAAGGAAAGGAGAAAATCTGTTAAAAGTATATAGATGGGACCCCACTGAGAAGGGTCTTGGGTTCCATCTTCCAAACAATGAATTTTTAAAATAGAAGACTGATATTAGACATGGGCTTCTCTGGTGCCTCAGACAGTAAAGAATCTGCCTGCAATGCAGGAGACCTGGGTTAAATCCCTGAATTAGGAAGATCCCCTAGTGAAGAGAATGGCTACCCACTCCAAAATTCTTGCCTGGAGAATTCCATGGACAGAAAAGCTTACCATGGGCTACAATTCATGTGGTCACAAAGAGTCAGACATGACTGAGCAACTAACACACACACACACACACACACACACACACACACACACGACATATGGCAATCACTTAACTTACAGTCTGGGTTACACATCCTTAAAGTGTTTGATGAGATATAGTTCAGGTTTATTTTTAGCTTTAACACTGTTTTATACTTATAAAGTCAATCCATTAGATATATTAAATGCTATATATTCTTTGATTTATATTACAACCATCAAAGTCACAGTATCTGTAAAGAAAATACCACTTTTCTTCTATAAAATTTGTATTATTATAGATATTTTAACTTTATTATAATGAACAAAGTATAATATATTCCTATTAATGTATTTAGTGTTTAAGGCTGGACTTATTTGAGAAGATCAAGTTATCTTGCAGAATATACAGTCTTCTGATTAGTTTATTCCTATATCAGTAACTACTATCGGTTGACCCAGGATAAATTTTTCAAACATCTTTTCTGCACACAGTCTTCTCTATTTGTACTTTTATCAATGTTTTAAACAACCTAATTGGGTTGGAATAGTTAATATTTGCTTTATACTTTGAATAGTTACTTCAAAAATGTTTTAGGGAAATGAAACATTGGAGTCTTTTAAAAGTGTTTTTCATTGAAGTATATAGTTGATTTGCAATGTTGTATTAGTTTCAGGTGTATAGCAAAGTGATTCAGTTTTATATATGATATATATAAAATAATATTTACATTCTTTTTCAGATTTCTTTCCCATATAGGTAATTACAAAACATTGAGTATAGTTCCCCATGCTATACTGTAGACCCCTGTTTTTTATCTATTTTATATATAGGAGCATGTATATGTTCCTCTCAAGTTTCTAATTTCTCTCTTCTTCCCACCTCTCCCCTTTGGTAACCGTAAGTTTGTTTTCTATGTCTGTGAGTCTGTTTCTGTTCTGTGAATTAGTTTATTTGTATCCATTTTTTTAGATCCCACATAGAATGATATCATATGATATTCGCCTTTCTCTGTCTGACTTACTTCAATTAGGATGATAATCTCTAGGTCCATTCATGTTGGCATAAAAAACACTGGGCTCTTTTCTATGTCTTACATTAATAAATGAAGAAAACTCAAAAGATTAAGAATTATTTGAATTTCACTTGAATAAATTAGTAGCTATCAAGTGGATATTTGATCTTGATTTACAAAATTTATTTCATTATATATTTTTCACTTCATATTTTAACATTTGTAATTTAAATTCACCTTTAAAATATGGGTAGCTGAAACTGCTGCTACAGGCCAGTTCTGTTGTCATTCAGAATATAAGCCTATTGATCAAATGGCATAACACGAAAGAAAAAAAATTGAAAGGGGGTTTTCAAAAAAGAAAAATGGGCTCCACATATAAATAAATAAAGAAATCTATGAGGAACATTCTTTTGCCCCAAATAGGGAAATGAAAATACTGATGTCAAAAGTGAAGGAGGCACCGAGAAGGGCTGGGCGGTATCACAGTCTCCTGAACCCGTTAGTGATACAGTATCTAAACCACTTTCATCCTTGCCTGTTGTCTGACTATAACTGTCTACTCTATTTGATTGTATCTTTTTGAGTCTTTTTTTTCTTCCTCCCCCGTATCTTTATCCTTCTGGTTTCTGTACCACATTTCCACAAGTATTAATTAAAACCCTCGATGGATCATTTCAGATTTGAATATCCATTTGTATTTATTTTCCTCCACAGAAAAATACTATTAAAACCAATCCAATAATTTTAAAAAGTAGTGTGGATTTTCTACAGTGCTTGTGTTTTGAGACAGTATCATGGGTTCGATTCAATATAGAAGGTTAATCTTAAAAAGATGAGAACTTTGTATGATGTTACAAAAAGAGTTTCAAATCCCAGAAAAGTAGTTGAACTAGTCAGTTGTTTTCAAAGCCACCTTAGAGTTCAGAGGGCCCATGGAAGCAGCAGTTAGGGGGTTAAAATGCAGGACTGCAGGGACACCCCCAACTGCCTAGCCTAACCCTACTTTATCACAAACTCTGCTTCCAACCGTACTGCCTATTTGTTCCAGGTCCAACATTGTTTGAACAAACATTACAAGAATTTCTAAGGTCTCTTCTGACCTTAGATTCTATGAGTTTTTATTTTCAAATCTTTTTTTAAAAACAGAACTTCAAGTAAGATTTCAATAATAATTGAGAGGCATAAGGTAGGATAAAGAAAATATTAAAAATAACTACCAAAAATTTTTAACTTTTCCACTTCTTCCTCTGAAATTAGACATTTTCTATTTAAATGTAATGAAAAGGCATGATTTTAAAAAGTTAAATCCTTTCAAACACTGAACCAGACAGTAAAAGACAAACAAATCAGCGGTACAAATAGAGAAGGTTCAAAATTCCTTGAACCTTCAGTTTGAATTCCCTGCAGAGACAGACCTTGCAGATCTGCCTAAGAACAGGAGAACTGGTTCTCTCCTTTTCAGAGCAAGGGATGGCTCTGAACACAAGTGGGAATTAGGGCCTGCAGACGTCACAGGATGCTTCTGCTCAGGGTCTCAGATTCCTGTGCATGCGAGAGGTTATCTGGTTGGTGTCAGTAAGAGCTGGCATTCACTTGCATGTACCTAGGACATTAAACAACAATAACACAAAAGTGCCTACAAGTGCACAGAGCATGACTGAACACTACTGGACTATCTGTCACAGGCGTGTCATTTTTCTTAATAACGTTGGCAGTCATCACCTACTAGTTGGATTTCTTAAGTAGATACCGAGTAAACCTCATAATGCACCCAAAATTCATGTTTTTTGAGGAAATGTTTCTAAACATTCTCAGCGTTTTTGTGGATAAAATAAGATACATTTTATGAATTAATGTAGTCTCATAAATTAAGACAAATTTTCAGCAAAAACTCAAAGTCAGTTTAAGGATTGCTCTTCTGCAGTATAAACAATAGGGTTTTTTTTTTTTTTTTTAAACAAAACAGCTTTGGAGAGAGGCTCTGTGAGACACTTCTTTCCATTTGACACCTAGGCTGCATAATGAAGGAATGGATAAAGCAATGACCATGTGGAAGGCAGGAAAGGAAAGGAATGAATTAAAGGATGAATAGATCATAGACTTACTTTTTTCTTGGCTAGTTACAGGAGATATTCCAGCTATGAAGGAATAGAATGCATAACAAGGGATTCCAACTTAAGCTAATAACTATGCTTACATTGTAGTCTACTGGTCTTTCGTGATAAAGAGATCAGTCAACTAAAGAGGAAGAATCCAGTCCATGTTGTGTAAAGGGAAAGATATTTCCCAAATATTAATAAAGATGAAAACTTGTTAATTCTGGCAATTTCTCTGTTTTTTCCCCCCTTCATTAAGACAGAAATGGCCAGAGATCCATTTCATATAATTAAAGGTAAAAATGTAAGGCCAATGGAATTATTTCTCTTGTTTATTATAACTTCTTTCCAGATATCCAACTCCTTTTCTTTGTTTAAAATAAATGAATAGCACAGTTTCCCCATGCTAAATAAGGCAGCACTGAAGCCTATTTGCTATTTAGAAAATGACTAATAGAACACATTTTTCATAATATCACATAATTCAAATAATTTAATCCAAACGAGTGAATCCTCTCTGCACTTAACTTGTCCCAGAGTGACAACTAAAGTCGCTCTTTTTTAATTCTTCATTTGTCAAACCACATTTATATGAAAGAAGAAACAAAATTATTCTCAAGTTTCCAGAGGAGGGAAGAAGGCAGAATGAAATCTGACATCGTGCAAAAATATGGTGAAAGTGTAATCTTAGAAAAATTGCACAAGGAATTAGACTTCTTTTTTCCTCTTTTTTTTTTCTGCACTGCTTGGGATCTCAGTACCAACCCCAAGAATTGAACTGTGCTCCCTGCTGTGGAAGCTCAGAGTTGTAACCACTGGACTGTCTATCTTTCCAAGAGAAATTTTCTACTCATATTTCCCTGAACACAGATAAATGCTAGAATATGAAAAGAGAAAATGGTTCATTGTATTAATTAAAATGTTCTCTAAAACATTATTTCAAAATTGCACAGCACAGTAGGAAGCTTTCTGATTATCATATTCTGAAATGCATCAGGTAAGTAGGCAGTGAAATGGACTGTTAGTAGTGTTGGCTCTTTTGCTTGTCCTAATAAGGATTTGTCTTCAAACCGGCCAAGTCTCCTATATATGAAACTCTTGTGTGTGTGTTATGTGAGCTGCTCAGTCGTGTCTGACCCCCTGCGACCCCTTGGACTATAGCCCGTCAGGCTCCTCTGTCCATGGAATTCTCCAGGCAAGAATAATGAAACTCTTGAACAAACTATAGATTATATGTATCTGCTGGCCTGGAAATTTCTATCCTTGATATTTTTGGTTTTGTTGCCCATTTCAGGGGCAGAAGAGAGGATGTAGGCAAGGCAGAGTGGCGTTGTTTCTTCTCAACCCTACAATCAGAAATGGGCTGGCACGAAGAGGAATACAGCCACAGGGTGAGGTGAGTGTGACTGAGCTGACAAGTGCAAGTCAGGCTCCTGATGTTACTTAACATTTTTATGTTTTGCTCAGCACTGATTTATTGTTTTGCATTGGCTTCTTCAAGTATTGCATTACTGAAGTTTTTGGCACCACTTGTATTTTGTGCCTGAGCTGAATGGCTCCCTCACTCACCCTAGTCCCAGCTCCACTCAAGCAGCACTGGGCTCTGGATTCAAGTGGATCTGCGGAGCCCTGCCTGAACGCAGCCTCTGCCTCAACTCTGATGGGCCAAGAACAAGAACTGTTTTCTCTCTTCTTGCAAAAATGAAAATGAAGAATATAGAAAAGTGTCCTTTTGTCTCACAGGGAAGCTATGGGAGTGTTCGGAAGCAGTTGTCATTGATGGAAGTGACCCTGGGACTTTGAGCTGTTCTCTTTCCAGTACTTACTTGTTTCTGGACAGAATCCACGATGAGCAAAACAACTAATGCCCAGAATGTGGATTTACAGCAGGAGAAATGGGAAATCAAAGAAACACATTCACCCAAAAAGTATGAAAATGTCCCTCTGAAGCATGCTAAGTGAAACAAAAATGAGATGTTTAATAATATGTAATTGTAAATGTGACGTACATTCTTTTAAAACAGGGCAGAATTATATGTGATAAACTAACACCGAGGGTACTTTTCCATTCCTGAAGACAGAAAAAGACTTTCAATCTCAATGCTAAACTTCTCATTAGCCTGCTGTTATCCGTCTCCTTGTCTTTTTCAAAAAGATATGCTCTCAGTCCTCAGGCAGAGGCAGAGGCTGCCCCCTTCTAAAAGAACCCTGGGCCCTGCTTTCTCTCCATTGTGTTTGACAAGACTAGAGTGGAGAAAGGGACAAGGTTTACTAAGTAACTCCTCTGTGTTGATGCTTTGAGAGGCCTTATCTTACTTGATGCCCCAGCAGTCCTGGAAGCAAGAGTGATTCTCACAAAGAGGATTAGAAGATATGGCGAGGAAGATTTAGTCCTGCCAGATGCTACAGCTATAATCATGAAGCCCCTGTCTTCTCTGGAGGGATATGAGAAGACTAGGTGTAATGTTACTACTCTGTCTTTTGTTTTAGCAAGTTATCTCATGGGATTGTTGGAAAGGTGAAAAATAAGGGCTTCACTTCTATTGTCCTCCATGGAAAGAAACTTTGGATACTTAGGTACTTTTTGGAAACTGGAAGTTAAAGCTATGGGCAATAAGAATTTCTGGAAAGTTTCAAAAAAAAAAAAAAATTTCTGGAAAGAAGAGAAAGGTAGGGATGTTGATCTGGTTAAAGAGCTCTCAAAATTATCTGCTGACATTAGATAACAGACATTAACATGCATATAAATCTATTTCATACATTTTTTATGCAGATTCAATAGGAAAAAAACCCTCAAATATATATTTAATTCCTTAGGGTCCCAAAGCACTTTGAGGATTTAAACTGATAAACCAACCTCAAAGGGACTGATTCTTGCAACTAAAACACAGACACCTCTGGGGTGAAATGTGGCAACAGTTTGACAGGCATAGCAGTAGCTTAGGCCAGAAAGGATTTATCCAATTAAAATTATGGGATGAATTTTGGCTGGCAGAATGTAATTACCAGCCTTGGAAAGGATCCAGGATCCTGAGGTTAACACCCCTCCTCTTGCCAACAACCCTCCTACCTGCCAACACTCTGAGATGGAGAAGGCTGGATCTGACACAATCGCACATAATACTGTTGTGACATCTAAGTACAATGATGATGATGTGAGAAGCATCATGAACCTGATTTTTTTTAACACTCATTATGTTACTTATTTTTATGCCACATTAGGCTAGAAACCAAATGTCCACATAAATGTTAATTTCCTCAAATCTGTGTTTAAAAAGTATAATTAGAAAATAAAAAATAGATTTAAAAATTAATGTATTCCGCCCAAGTAGTTATTTAGTGATTATTTCACTTCAGGAACAAAATTGGATCAAAATGGTGACATTTAATCCTTGTTACATTAAAAAGAAAAAAAGCAGGTCCTGATTTTTTTTTTTTTTTTT
>SJYX01018735.1:126681-137413 GCA_006410675.1 Oreotragus oreotragus
AAAAAAAAAAAAGAATTTCTGGAAAGAAGAGAAAGGTAGGGATGTTGATCTGGTTAAAGAGCTCTCAAAATTATCTGCTGACATTAGATAACAGACATTAACATGCATATAAATCTATTTCATACATTTTTTATGCAGATTCAATAGGAAAAAAACCCTCAAATATATATTTAATTCCTTAGGGTCCCAAAGCACTTTGAGGATTTAAACTGATAAACCAACCTCAAAGGGACTGATTCTTGCAACTAAAACACAGACACCTCTGGGGTGAAATGTGGCAACAGTTTGACAGGCATAGCAGTAGCTTAGGCCAGAAAGGATTTATCCAATTAAAATTATGGGATGAATTTTGGCTGGCAGAATGTAATTACCAGCCTTGGAAAGGATCCAGGATCCTGAGGTTAACACCCCTCCTCTTGCCAACAACCCTCCTACCTGCCAACACTCTGAGATGGAGAAGGCTGGATCTGACACAATCGCACATAATACTGTTGTGACATCTAAGTACAATGATGATGATGTGAGAAGCATCATGAACCTGATTTTTTTTAACACTCATTATGTTACTTATTTTTATGCCACATTAGGCTAGAAACCAAATGTCCACATAAATGTTAATTTCCTCAAATCTGTGTTTAAAAAGTATAATTAGAAAATAAAAAATAGATTTAAAAATTAATGTATTCCGCCCAAGTAGTTATTTAGTGATTATTTCACTTCAGGAACAAAATTGGATCAAAATGGTGACATTTAATCCTTGTTACATTAAAAAGAAAAAAAGCAGGTCCTGTTTTTTTTTTTTTTTTTGGAAGAGAAATGTATTCTCAAGGTTCACTGGCCTAGAAAAAAGGGAAATGCTTAATGCCTGGTTCCTACTCGTTGTAATTTTGACTAAACGGGTATATGCTTTTGTCTTGGTCCAGATCATATTGACAGTCGCTCGCGGACAGTGTTTCTCTGGAGGGAATTTATCAAAGGGGTGTGTGTGTGCCGGGCCGGGGCGGGGGTGGGGTGGGG
Organism: Oreotragus oreotragus; assembly: GCA_006410675.1. Taxonomy (NCBI): domain Eukaryota; kingdom Metazoa; phylum Chordata; class Mammalia; order Artiodactyla; family Bovidae; genus Oreotragus; species Oreotragus oreotragus. The sequence goes on from SJYX01018735.1 coordinate 127,699, forward strand.
GGAGGCGGGAACGTGTGTTTCTGTGTAAATTGAGAAAAGAGCCCCCTGCTGGTGTACGATCAATAAGTAATGACCTCATCATTAGATTCTAATTCCCTTTTAAAAAGTCATTCATTTACAAGAGAACCGTGGAGAGTTCCAAGTTAAAGCAGGCGGAGTGGGAAGGCACTTCTAGAAAAAAGGTTAAGCTCTCCCGGACGGAGCACGCGGTCGGGTCGGGTCGCGTAGAGTCAGGAAGGAAGCTCAGAGCCCAGCCAGCGGACGGTGGGGCTGGAGCGCGCCCGGGAGGCGGGGCCGGCGGCGGAAGCGGCGCACTGGTCACGCGCGGCGACTGGGGCGCCGTCCTACCCCGGCGCCATCCGCGCGCGCAGGTGGCTTCCGCGCAAACCGCCGAGCGGCCGAGGTGGCTGCAAGCTCGAGGCGGGGCCCCGGCGGCGCCGCCGCGGGCCGCCCCTGGCTCCCGGCCCCGCCTCCCGCGGACGCTGACCCCCTTGCTGGTTTCCCCCGGGGGCCCACAGCGAGTCCCTCGTTTCACCCCCCGGCCCACCCCCTCGTCTCACGTGGCTCTGGGCCACTCCACGCTGGAACCCGCGCGGAACCTCACCGGGAGTGCCAGTGGCGGCGTCTGCCCCACACTGCGCTGTGCCTCCTGGACGAGCCTCTGCGGCCCTAAAAGTGCTAACGGTGGTGCGTGCGCCGGACGCAGGTGATGTGGCAGAGCGTTGGGGACTGCTCTGCCCCCCGACAGGTCCGCTCAGTTCCTCTGAGGGAGGCAGGTTTTGGGTCTCTAGCCGGAAGTAAGCCCAAAGGTGATGGAAGGGGTGGGCAAATTACATCATCCTCTCAAACTACAAGTGTTTGGGGTCTTGCTCGGGGTCAAATTCTTAGAGGAGGAGGAGGAAGAAGAGAAAGACTTGCCCTTTCTACTAATAAGCCTGAGTGCTTGCCAAAAACCTGATATTGCCGCTAATTTCAGCTTTTGCAATGAAGGTAGATTTTTCTAACACCATCTTTGTGTGATTTAGCTGTCCACAGGGAATCAAACTGTGGAATGAGAGGATGAAACTAATCCTTTCTTTTGCACTGTTAGGGGTTGCCATAAACACCATTTGTTAAAAAGCATAATTATGTTGGGAAAGTGCCTGATGAGACAATTAAGCTACATAAACACACTGAAAACAAATGAAAGCCAGAAGACGCCCACACCCCTTGTGTAAAGCAATTTTTTGTTTACATAAAAACGAAAGAGGTCTGAGCTACTCTATTGCAACAGTGTTATTAATGTCTACAGAATCCTAATGACCCTATTTTTTTTGAATTTTCAATTGTGAGATGATGGTCACAATGTGAAAACTTGAAACTAACAATGAAGCCCTCCCTGTTATCTCCTCTTCGGTTAAAATGATCAGGCCAACGAACAGTCCTAGTGAACAGAAGCCATTGAATTTACACACGGAGAACACTATTAATTACACCTCAGCATGTTAGCTTTAACCTATGAGCTTAATGTGTGTCTCAGAGTTGTACACCATTCTCTGCAGTATCCTTCACAGGGAGGACTTTACCTGTCACAAAATGTTCCACAGTAAAATTTACTGAACGAGTTTATGAGGGCCACGTTCACTTTTAGCTATATTTTAAAAGAGGTGGAAATAGGATGACCTGATCTTTAAAAAGGGGAATTTTTTTTTTTGCAATATTTAAACTTAAGTTCATAATATCATTTGAAGTTTGGAAAGATAACTAGTTGAAAATACCATTTCATACTAGTTGAAAATACTGAAGAAAGTCAAAGCAACCTCCAAAACTTGTGTGATGATTCCATTTTCAAAGAAATCAGTCACATTTTTGGCTGATTATTAAGTAACATATCCGAGTACTCCATGTCACCTTTCAGTTCAATGTACAAAGTCCTGTGAAAGATTTTAAACTGGTTTAGGGACTATGGAGATCAAAGTACAAGAGGAACTTAGTCAAATAGTTGTCATTTAAAACCTCCAAGTGAATCTCCTTTATTTATTTGTTCATCCATGGCATGGCTGGTGGAGGTACCCTTTCTGTCAGAATAGTTTTTGTAAGAATCAGCATATTAAGTAATCTCTTGTTTCTCTTTTCTGTATTTCCCCAATAATCTTATTTAACAAAAGTATCATGTTTCTTCAAAAACAGGATTAAACTATAGAAGGCAATATTTAAAAGAGAGTGACATACTTTAATGAAAAAGTTTCCCATGACAATTCAGAGTGAGTGCTTGATGGCTATTTTCTAGTATGTTACTGTCTTCACATGTTTACACGTGGATGACTGCATGTGCATGGTTTTTTGGCTGAGTCAATGTGAGATATTATCCTTTAGGTGTTACCTACGAATGAAATAGTAAAGTATTCATGTTATGGCTACCTGGTTTCCAAACAGCTATGACTTTTTAAATGTTTAATGAATGTGAAAATATGAATAAACTGTAGAAACCAAAATGAAGACTCGTTTTTCTCCTTTCCTAGAAGGAAATCACCATGTCTTCTTGCCGAGTGGGGCTCCGTTTGGCTGCCTGTTTATTAAACATTTCAGAAGCCAGAAAAATGTACGTTGTTGAGAAGATAGCGAAAGCTGCTCTTCTTGAAAGAAATGGTAGGAACAATAGGCAATAGATGTGAATATATAGTGTTTTGATAATAAGAATAATTTTTTTATTCTGCTGACAGTGTCCGTAGAACACACTTCTGCTTTCTTCCTGAATTTTCTCCCTTGTTCTTGGGCTATCATAGCTTGGCTCCAGGATGCTGAAATAGATCACTTACTCAGATGTGCACGTACACTCTCTTCCAAATGCCTGCATACCATCCACAAGCATATTCACATTGGAGAGGGTGTCTGAAATGCACATTTTTCAGGATATTGACAGACTCCTGAAGAGGATATATTTACATACAGGTTTAATGTTTCCCTCATGGGCCATGTGTATGATCATTAATAGAATGAGCATAATTCATTATGCTTTTTATTCAGCAGGTTAAATAAAAAATAAACCTGTCGAATACCAAGTACTTTTCAAAAGCACTCCTGCCAGCAAAGCCCAGGCTGTCATTACAGCATTAATATTTCTACTCCATTTTCTCCGTATAAAGACTCTTAGGCATTTAAGTGATGTGTGTAAGATCATTCAGCCATTCAGACTCAGAAGACTGAAACTCGAGTCTTCTTTACCCCCTGGACCGGTATTTACTATTAGAGATGCTACTCGTTCTCTTTTTTCTTAACCTTTGTTAAAATGTTCATGTGATGACATATAGTTCTAAATATTTGTTTTTACTTTCACACATACACAAAACACAGTGTATTTACAGGCTTACCATCACTTAAATACAAAAGCTTTCTGATTAAATCAACAGCTTTTTGGCAACAGGTGAGTATTAGGGTCATAGCCCTGAAGCATTTGAAACAGTCTATTTTAATTTCTGGTTGTCATTTTTTTATTTGGTTATTGCTTTTCATGAGAGAGAGGTGCTTTTCCTAGGCCTGTTTCTAACACTGAGCACATTTAAGTTACCATCTAGCAACTTTGGGGGACTAGGAATGTCTGTGAAAATTCCTGATAATTGCTGATAGGAAAACTCCTCTGGAGTCAGCGTGCAGCTGTGCTTTTGCATTCTCTTTGTGGGAAGAGCCAGCTTGGGCCCCACATTGTTAGCTAGTACATCTAATGGGATTGGGTGAATGTGCAGAGACACATTCTGTGATTAAGTGACTGGGCAGAGACATTTGTGGAAGTCACACACTGATGGACACCTGGGTCTCAACTCACAGTTTTTATCAGCTTATTAGTGGCAGCAGCTCAAATGGAATTATAGCTATTATACTCTATTACAAATACCAAACAATTTACTTCTGCTGAGATTCATACTGACAGCTCCTCCTGCCAGAAGTAATTTTTTTTTCTATATGCATGCTTAAGAAATTGCAGGAGAGAGTGTTTCATTCTTTCAGCATTTGAATCAATTGAATCATATGAAACTGAGAATAAAAGCTTTTCAGAAGAAGGTTTCGGATGAAAAAAATAAAATTATCTCTTTTCTTCTGAAAGCTAAAGTATGTTGAAAAAAACACATAAAAAGGAGGTTGTAGGATCTCGTTCCTGCTCTGTCTTTCATAGTTTTAAAAATGCAGGGAAGGTGGCACTAGTTAAGAAAATGACCTGCTGTTTTACAGATAATTTAAAGGCATTTACTTTTAAGTGAGTGGAATCAAACTATATCACCTGTATTTTTTCCAATTAAGCAATGTGAAAACATTTAAATGGTCTGAAAGGTCTTATGTAAAGAAAGCTGAGTTATAAATTTTAGACCTACACCAGGGCAGGTCTCTGTAGATGCTCATTTGGCTATGAGTGAGTGACATAAGTTTATCTTTTCACATTATTAAAATTAATAGCATAGGGCTGCTATAAGCTCTGTAGTTCCGTATGTAACTTATTTTCCCTCTCCTTGAAAAGATTAATTGTTAAGCTGCCAGGGGACAGGGCGGCAAAGGTATAATGGCATAGTGAAAGGCTTAATTACCTCCTGAAAACTTTTGTCCTTCACTTTGAATTTGCTTTTGTAGGCATACGAGGAACTTTTAAGGAGCTTGAGCAAGGCTTGTAAACTTCAAAAATAACTACGGGGTTATGGGTGGCCACCATATAAGGGTATGGAAGCTTTCTCCTCCAGGTTACACGTTTCAGTGAGTCACACGTGGCTGAAGGCTGGAAGTTGTTAACATCTGAAGGCTGTTGGTGGCCTTTGAAAAGGAGATGCTGGAGTCAGAACAGTTTCTAATAGGCAGGTGCATGTATCCCAGGAACCTCTGCTCTAGGCACTAATTGGCCTATCCTAGTTTTTCCAGATGTTATTTTTTGATCTGGTTTGATCTCTGGGTTTGGAAGGAAAAACTGACAAGGCATAGAAGATGAGCTTGAAAGGGAACAGAATTTAGTGTGATACGATTTGGTAATAGAAGAGGCTATCATCTTGGACTGAGTTAAGAGAACTTTGACAAATTCAGAAGCACGTGCAAGAGAGAGAAGACACCGAAGCCTAGTATCTGAGCTGAGCCATCCGATTGTAAAGGAAGACAGTGTAGGAAGTGGACTTTACTGTCAATGAATTTCCTGACTAGTCAGTGTCACTTCAGAGGTCACCCCTTCCCCCAAATTTTCTGTTAAGCTAAATTTTGTTGTATCAAGAAAAATAAAGTATTAAGGTCTCACCAGAGGAAAAAAATTCTTTCATTTATGTGTTGTTTTCTTTATATAGGACAGAGACATCCTGAAGTATCAGTGCTCAATATATTTTCTGATCCAGAGTACAATAGATCAGTTATTACAATAGCAGCTTCTATTGATGAATTAGGTAAGATGTCATTTTCTTTTTCTATATATGTCTTTTGGTGAAGGGTTGGCTTCCAGTAGACCCAAATGCTCCTTAATCATTAATTTCCTGTGTTAATCTGAATACTCTTTGCGATACATAAGAAGTCTACCTCAAAATTGCATTCCTTTGTTTTTCTGAACAGGTACATCTTTGAGATATGCATTTCCTACTTCCTCTTCATTAAAATGAATCTTGGGGTCCAGTATTTAATAACATTCTTTCCCTGAAGATGATCACATATTTTTTGTGGTTAAGAAAAATATCTTCAGATTTTAACCTGTGAAGTAGTAGTGTTGAATTTGATTTCACTAATAAGTTGACTTGAAATGAAACATGCTAAGCAGTTGTGTTTTGAGTCAGGAGCCTGAAATCTTGAGATGGTCCCTTGGGTGAAACGAAATGGGTTTCATGTGTCCTGCTGTAAGATTTAGTGGGACAGCTTGAATTTGAAGGATCATACTTGATTAAACAAAAATCTGTATTATCTTTAGCATTGCTTGGTAAAGAATTTAAATTATTTTCAGATAAACTTGGTTTCAGCCGAGCAGATTGTCTTTTCTCAAAAGGTATGTTTGTTTGGAAAGCAAAGAGCTGATGGATGATTCTCAGCAAATGCAGGACCAATTATGGTCATGCTGCTGCTAAGTCACTTCAGTCATGTCCGACTGTGTGCGACCCCACAGATGGCAGCCCACCAGGCTCCCCCGTCCCTGGGATTCTCCAGGCAAGAACACTGGAGTGGGTTGCCATTTCCTTCTCCAAGCATGAAAGTGAAAAGTGAAAGTGAAGTCGCTCAGTCGTGTCCGACTCTTAGCAACCCCATGGACTGCAGTGCACCAGGCTCCTCCATCCATGGGATTTTCCAGGCAAGTGTACTGGAGTGGGGTGCCATTGCCTTCTCCGAAAATGGTTGTACTGCACTGCTAATGAAAACTCAAGAGTAATAACACTCTGAGGTGTCTATATGTATTTAGATAGAATAATTAATGAACCTGGAGAAGGAAATGGCAACCCACTCCAACATTGATGCCAGGATAATTCCACGGACAGAAGAGCCTGGCAGGCTACAGTCCATGGCGTTGCAAAGAGTTGGACAAGATTCAAACGACTTAATACACAAAATTTAATGAAAATCTAGTTGTAAGAGCAAAACTAAAATACTTATGGGATAATTTTAAATTGTATTTTTGTCTTTATTGTTCAGTCGCTAAGTCATGTCTGACTCTTTGCATGAATTGTAGCACACCAGGCCTGTCTGTCACTATCTCCCGGAATTTGCCCAAGTTCATGTTCATTGAATTGGTGATGCTATGCTATGTTTGTCTATTTTAATATAAATTCATAAAATATTCTGAAGATGACAAAGAATTTTATCAGATTAATTTGATAAAGTTGAAACAATTGAAAGTAACCAATTGTAAAAAAAGATACAAAGTTTTTTTAAGGCCAATAAACTTTGCTTTCTTCTTCCACTTTGGGAAGTAAAGAGTTGGAAGAAATGTGAAACTTTATGACACTTGGGAGGCGGGGAGAGGGGAAATGTTGGATCTTACATTTTTCTTTATTTTGGATGAAAAAACAATCTTCTGTACATTTTATGAAAGGAAAACAAGCTGCTTCTTTAATTGTGATTGAGAGTTTAATGATTTTATTTTATTTTATTTTTAATTTTACATTTTTAAGGCAATTCTGTTCTGGCTGCCTGCTTGGAAGCCTTCCAGTCTATCGATATGGAGGTTCAGGAGGGGATCCATCCTTGCCTGGGAGCAGTGGACCTGATTCCCATTTACCCTCTCTCTGGTGTCGGAGTGGAAGAGTGTGGAGCTGTGGCCAGAAGTAAGAGAAAGTTTGGGGAAGTGTGTTATTCCTTAATGGAAACCATTTTTACAAACCAGAACAGCTTGTGACAATATAATCACTCCTCAGTTCCCTGGGAAAAATTGACCTTGAAAAATTGTGTCAACAATAAGCTTTCATGGGTTGCAGCGGCACACACGGTGTCTTTGTGAGTCATCCTTCCACTTTCCATCCCACGACACTGCGGAACACTCACTGCTGTGGGATGCAGCCAATCAATCAGTGTGTCCCCTTACAAATCCACGATAGACCATGAGGAAACAACACTAGTTTTTAATGAGTTCCTTAGACTCTTCAGGGCAGAATGATGGTGTGTTTCGCCCATCTGTGTTCTATTTTCTTGAGCAGGGGTAATGATGAGGTTGAAAACCCACTTAAATGGTAACTCCTACCCCTTTTTCCTCTGATTTTTTTTTTCTTCTCTTTTTTCCTTGTGTACAACTCTCTTTAAGATTTTCTTTAGAACTGAACTGTCACATGCTTGATTTCAGCCCCAGGGGTAAGTTTAATTTGGAAAATTTGAGCTATGTCACTTGAGGTGTTTTTGAATTAAGCAAATTGGGAGAAAAGAAAGACCTTTTGCCTGGACTGTCTCGCTGGTTAATTATGAGATTCAGAGGCCCATAAGCTTTGGGGGAAAGTATGCTGTAGGATGATTGCAGACTTCTCTCTATGACCTCAGAAATCCTCTGTGCTATTGCCTCATTTTTAGGTAACAGGGAGGTGTGTAACATTTGGGATGTCGATTTGGACTCTAGCTGAGCTACGTCAAGCCCTAGAAATAGGAAAGGAGGCTTGTTTCCAAAGGTGTACCTCACTGCTTGTGCTGCATTTTTAACATGACCTGACAATCTGTGGATTATTTCTCTGCGGAAATCTTGGCCCAAAATTTGGTTTCCTTTTCCTCTAAGAAAGAGTTAAAATTCAGCATAGGGGAATATACATTTCACACAGAAATGAAGAGTTCAGAATTGTTCAGACCAGAATAATGATTTTAATTGTCTTCAAAACAATTATGTTCAGTTATATTAAATCTCAAATTAGCTAGTACAAGAAGTTCTTCATTACATCAGGACTGGTCCACCCCAGATCCTCGGCCGGCGTAGGAGACAGTTGACAACAGGAGGGTCTGGAGAGAGTACTTCTCCCTGCCTTTGCCCTTTTACTTCATTGGCAGCTACTGTACCTCATGATTTAAACATGGACATTTCTAATTAAATGTGAGCTCAGCTGCATTCTTGAACTAATTTATAACATTCAATTTGAAATGTAATAGCTTCAATCTTCATCTGATTAAAAACAGTCATATACTGTACATGGTTACTATTTTGATGCTCCAACATGCAGTTTTTATTTTTACATTCTCCTTTCTACACAGCTGTTCATCTAATATCATCCGGTTTTTTTAAGTTTTTAAAATTTTTTTGGTAACAGCATGCTCAGGCATTCTTATGAGGAAAAAGTGTTCATATTCTAGGATCTCACTGTTCTTAAAACAGTGACAGGATGTTTTCTACTAGGGTAACTGCTTCTCACAGAAACTACATTAAAATAATAATTTAACTTTCTTTGGGAAGAAAGGCAATGGAGAACATTCTAGTGATGTAGAATATAGTTAATATGTCTGTTCACGTATGCTTTATGTGCAGAAATCCTGAATAATATATTTCAAACATTTTGATAACAGTTGGAAGCTTGCTTATTCCTTAAGGAAGGGGTTCTTAAAGTAGGGTCCAAAATTGGTGTTCAGGGAACTTATAAATAATGTTAGAGTCACCTGCAATTTTTTATGATGTGCATTTGTGTATACATACATAGCTACACACACACATAATTTTGCATATAATTTTAGTTTAAGAACTTCCACCTCTCAGTTCATTTCAGTTGCTCAGTCGTGTCCGATGCTTTGCGAACCCACGAACTGCAGCATGCCAGGCCTCCCTGTCCATGACCAATTCCCGGAGTCCACCCAAACCCATGTCCATTGAGTCGGTGATGCCGTCCAACCATTTTATCCTCTGTCGTCCCCTTCTCCTCCTGCCCTCAATCTTTCCCAGCATCAGGGTCTTTTCAAATGAGACGGCTCTTCGCATCAGGTGGCCAAAGTATTGGAGTTTCAGCTTCAACATCAGTCCTACCAATGAACACCCAGGACTGATGTCCTTTAGGATGGACTGGTTGGATCTCCTTGCAGTCCAAGGGACTCTCAAGAGCCTTCTCCAACCCCACAGTTCAAAAGCATCAATTCTTCAGTGCTCAGCTTTCTTTATAGTCCAACTCTCACATCCATACATAACTACTAGAAAAACCATAGCCTTGACTAGATGGACCTTTGTTGGCAAAGTAATGTCTCTGCTTTTTAATATGCTGTCTAGGTTGGTTATAACTTTCCTTCCAAGAAGTAAGTGTCTTTTAATTTCATGGCTTCAGTCACCATCTGCAGTGATTTT
>SJYX01018735.1:163381-192657 GCA_006410675.1 Oreotragus oreotragus
GGAGATGGTGATGGATAGGGAGGCCTGACGTGCTGCGATTCATGGGGTCGCAAAGAGTCGGACACGACTGAGCGACTGAACTGAACTGAGTGTATATATAATATATATACATATAATATTGAAGATTCTTAACTTTTATATTCAGGAAGATATCGTGGAAATCTGTCTAGCTAATTCATTCCCTTTAACTGCTGTATAGTTATAATATGCATATATCACATTTTTCTATTCTATTTATAGACATTCAGGTTGTTTCTCATTTTTTCCAGTGCAAATAATGTAGCAGTGAACAATCTTGAATATACTTTCCTGTATACAAATGTAAGGATTTCTTTAGAGAAAAAAAAAAAAAAAAAAAAGAATGGAATCTTTAGGTACAAATGTTTCAAAATATTTTCAAAGATTAATTTTTATATGAAAATCAAGTGCTTATTCTGACCTTGTTTCCATTAGTACATAACAAGTTTTTTTCTTTGCATTTTATTTTTTACTGCCATGCCAATGGTAAATTGACAGCTCAGAGACACAAGTGAAATGACATTCTTTTAGCAAGTACTATTCATTTTGAATTACAGACGCTGTTGTCAGCATAGCATTATTTGTAAGCTTATTTGTCCTTTAGAAAGGAAATGTGATAGGGTAAACAGTAGCATCCAGTGATATGCAGCAGAGTTTTGCACCCCCCCACCCCCAACCTGGCTAAATTGTTTTCTGCTCCCTCAAGAAAGAACAGGCCACAGAAAGTGTCAGTAGAAATGCAATTTAGGAATTGCACTTGATCTTGTTTTTCAGCATAATGTTTCTGTTCTTTCATCATAAAGATCAGCTGCATTTTATTTTTTTCCAGTCCCTTAGAATAACATCCAGTTCTAGTCAGCATGTTTAATGTACTTCTCAATGATGTTCTAGCACAATAAATTTTCGTATCTCGTGCATGTGTACATATGGTAAAAATTTCTTCAAGTTCTAGCCATGTGGGGGAGGAATATTGTGGTTGCTTTGTTAATGCAGTGTTTGTGTTGGAGTGGTTACGGCCCCGCGCTTTAACTCTCAGCGCTGGGCATAATGAGATGGCTTTGATGGTGGCGTAAGAGTCTGGTGGGATGGTCACAGCTTCACACTTCAAAGCCGAGCATATGGGGTGAATACTGGGTAGCTTTGTGCTCTTTGGGGATGGTTGGGAGACAATTCTTAACAGCTCTGTTTAATGAAGACATTGGAAAAGAAACACTCCATCTTTAAAATAATTTTGAATTGCAAAGAGAGAAATTACCACTACCCCCCTTCCATAGACTAAACTAAGAATAATTTTTCCTAGTCTGCACTTAATTAGAGAGAGTGAAGCATCACAACTACACTGTATTTTCAAATGTCTTCTTTTTCAAAGTAGTGTAGCAAGATTAATCGGCCAGTTTTATTTTAGGTATGTGTATGGATTTAGGCAAAAACTTTTAGGGCTATCTGTTTTACCATCTGAGAGATTTTTATGGCTTCTGGTAGAGAATCTTTTTTTTTTTTTTCTTCTCATTAAAAAATACATAAATAAAAAAATCAACTAAACAAGAAACTTGGCTATATTAAGATAGCTATACTAAAACTAGAGGATGCTTATAAGATTTCAAGTCTAGCACTCAGTTTAATTTTTAGATTCTGTGCTTTTTTTCCCTCTGCTTTTTATTGAGTATGAGGTGATGGGGTTGAAAAATACACTTTTTGATTGGTATGTCCTGATGAGAATGTGTCAGTAGGCTTTTTTGAGTATCATTAGAGTTCTGGTTTAAAAATAATAATAATAAGCCTTACTTCAGACTGTGAGCCGGGGAAATAGAATTTATCTATTCCTAGTGGAAAGGGAATGACAGGCTTGAGGTTTTTCCTAGCTGTGCATTTTGACTGCTATCAAAAATGTAACAAAACCAAGCATATCAGTTATGTTCTTTGAGCTTTTGAAAGGCAGTTTCTGTTTAACAGTTAAACTTTAACTCCATTTACATCAGTAGTCCTGAAATGCTCCTGAAAGAAACAAAAGCAGAAAGAGAAAGAATGATGTCAGATACTTCTGTAGACATGAAGTATATGTTAGTATAAGGCAGGTAAATACATTTAATAAAATGGATTCTTAAATACGGTCTTAAATATTGTACATTCTCAATAAAATACTACATTTCAGCCATAGTTAAATCTGATACAGGCTCAGAAATAAACATTTGTGTTAGGGATATGAAGCTCCTGTGTCATTGTGCTGATCCTCTTTTTGCAAAGAGGAACAACTAAACTAATAATAGAAGTCTCTAGAGGTAAGGCTAGAGGTAAGTCTACAGAGGTAAGTCTCTAGAGGTAAGACTGTAAATGAGAGTTATACATGTGTAGAAATGACTAAAAATCATTTTCAAGTACAGAAGATCAGCTAACCATAAAGGTTGCATTATGTTTTCAAATACTGTCATTAAATCAGCCTTTTTAGAATATGACTAGTGAAAATGGAAAGATCAGAAATACAAATAATAGTGGTAGGGAAAAGTTGTCAAGAATGGCAGAGAAACTACAATTTAGGAAGCTGCAGTTTTGCTTTATCTGTTTCAAGCCAGCAGGATGACGTCATACTCTGTTGGCACAAGGTGATTCAGATGTTTTTCCTATCTGACGTTACTGACTGTCTCAGGTAGCCCACAGCTGCAGGTGGCTCTGACAGCTGGGGGCTGGAAGACAGCTCGTAAAACATGATGCGGGTGATGGAAAACTGATCACATGGTTTCTCACTAGGGATACATGGGTGCCTGCTGGTCTTAAACCCTGTTCTCGTTTTGTTAGCATAGCGACCCCTTACTCTCACGTGTAGGTTTGGAATGGATGCTGCTATTTCAGGTTTGCAGCGTCCAACATCTGCAGAGTGCTTAGGAACCAAATTCAATTCATTCAACTTAACAGATGTTGATTGTTTAGGGAGTTTGAAACCTAGATAGAGGAAAAAAGTCCACGATTAACTATATAATACAAGTAGATTAGGTTTGATGTTCTATCAATAACTACATGTATTCTCCAGGCAAGAATACTGGTGTGGGTTGCCATTTCCTTCTCCAGGGGATCTTCCTGACCCAAGGATCAAATCCAGGTCTCCTGCATGGCAGGATTTTTTTTTTTTTTTTAAACGGTGTGAGCAACCAGGAAGCCCACTATATGAACATGAGAGGGAGAAATGAAATCAGTGGAGGACAGGGGGAGTGCAATGACAAAGCAGGGATAAGTTCAGAAGTTCTGGTTTCTTGGGACTCATTGAAAATGTGGAAAGTCCCTGCTCTGGAAATGCCTGATTCCACTATTGGGGGAACACCCGATTTACAGGAAATGCACACAGAACTATTCCTTTAAACAATGCCACTTACCTAAAAACTGTGAGACTTGAGCTTGAAGATTGAATAATTTTATCTTCTTTAACAGGCCTGTTTGTTTGCATGATGTGAGCATTTGTAGTTATAGCACAGGGGATAATTTTTACATAGACTAATTGTGAAAATAAAATGATAAAATTAAAACCCTTTTTTAAAATGCAGTTCATATAACAAGTAAAATGCCTTGCTAGCAAGTATTCTTCTGACCAAATTTGAGACATTTCTCTAAAATTCAGGCAATCTCATTTACTCTTCAGCAACATTACAAATGCTTAACCCTCCATGGGCCTTTGGGTTACAGTCTTTAGAAACATAAAAGTTACTTCGTTGAGTATGAAGAGTATAGTGTACTATCTCTAATGCTAAATATTATTTTGGCCTTGGTTGTCTTTCACTGCATGAGAATAATAAAATGTCTTATTCATTATTAGAATTATAAGAATATAAATTAAGAATTTATAAGGATAACCTTTCATTACAAGAGTAAAAATTAAGTTCGATTCTTTCCATCATCAATTGCTGTAGAAGAGATAATGGCAGAGGAGTGCTGTGTAAATATGTGAGAATTTCGAGTATGCAGGGACATACCAATCCAGGAAGGTATTCGGAATTTTCAGAATTCAGAACAGTGGGGTAGGCTTGCAGAGGGGAAGGGAAGCCATGTGTGCCGGGTCCTGTGCACCCACCATTGTGTTCAGTCATGCTTTTCTGAGTTGATCTAATCTTAATCTCTCTATCCATTCTATGGGATAGCTTCTTCTCTTTGTTTCTTTCCTTCCTTTATTTTTTTTCCTTTCCTCTCTTTTTATCTCCCTCTTTTTCCTTTTAGTTTTATTAAAGATTTTTTTAAAGCAGGTTTCAGAAGTCATATTCTTTCACCCTGTCTTATTTAAAATATCTAAGCAATGTGAACATATTTTTATATCACTACAATGCCTTTATCACATCCATCAAAATGATCATTTTTTTGGTACCATCTACTATCTACTATGTAATCCAAGCAAATGTCTTTCTGTGATTGGCTTGTCTGAATCTGGATCTATACATGATTCACATATAGAGGTGATTGTTGTATCCCTGTCTCTTTTGATATAATCCTTTTTCCTTCTGATTCTCAGGTTTCAGAAACTTGGTCAGTTGTCCTATGGAATTCCCACATTCTGGATCTGTTTGCTCCCTGGTGGTATCATGTAATTTGTATCTTTATCCCTGTCTTTTCCTACAAACTAGGTTAGCCCCAGAGGTTTGATTGGCTTGAAGGGTTTTTTGTTTGTTTGTTTTTTTTTTGCAAAAGTATGTATCCTATGAGGAAGCCATAGTGTCTGATTATCTCACATCTAGTGATGTAAAGATGAACTACCTTTGTTCGTAACTGACTTTTCAGAAGGGTTTCATGCATTGATGATCTTTGCCCTGAAACAGTTATTTTCTTAGGAGATCCAAAATAGTGATCTTCTAATGCTTTCTTCCACATTTATTAGTTAAGAGTGTCTTTCTAAGTTAAAAAATCTTTCCCTCATCAGTTCAGGCTATCTCGCTACACTGAAATACAGTTTATATAAGAAAGGGAAGGTAAATGCTTATTTTTATTCCTTTTAATCACCAGATTTCTAGATAAGGATTTGGTGCGTTAGAGGAAGTTTTTTGTTTTTTTTTTTTTCGTCTTATAGATAGAGAACTTGAAGCTCAGAGGTGGCAAAAAAAAAAAAAAAATTGCTCAAGATCTCAAACAGCTATTAATGAACAGAAATGGTATTCAAACGAGTATCTTCTGGCCTCAAAAGCTTGAGCTATTTCTACTATGTACCCCTGCCCTCAACCCTGTCCACTGCTACTGCACCTGTCTTTGTCCCTTGCTTTGCTCTTCAGGAACCAGCTTCAAGACTCCTCCTTTACAGCACCATGGGCTTCGTATGCTTACACAGTACTCCGGAGCTGTAGCTCCAAATGGAGGTGCTGGCCTGTCTAGGTCAGGAGCTGGGCCAAGCCAGGAGACAGGTCACGTTGTTTCTACTTAGGAGAGGCTTTCCCATCACAGTTTGTGCTTTAGGCTCCTGCAACAGCCAAAGTGTGAGTCACTCTAAGTTACAATTGGACCAAATATCAGTGATGGGTATACTTTGGAGAGTCCTCAGATGTTAAGATGTCTTAACTAGCTCTTCTAAACCACTTTCCCTTTCTTCTGCCACCCCAGCTCTCTGCCATTCCATATTTGAGGGGAGTATTTAGGTAACTGCCTAAAGATTATCCTGTAATTCCTAAAGCTCTGTTGACTGTTTGTGTCCCTGCCATCTGGCCCCAACCACCTCCCAGAAACCTGTGGTTCATTAGTATCTTAGTGTTAAAGAAGCAGAGATCACTTAGTAAATTTGGGAGCTTTTCTTGGCTTTGTGGTGTCTACAATATCATGGGTTTTTAATGCTGGCATCTCTAACTGAGCCAGCAGAAGAAAGAGCATTTCCCTAGATTTTGTACGACCCAGAGGTACAAAATCTTTTTTAAATGTCCTCCACATTTCACCCCTCCCAATCAGTGTGGCAGTCTACATTATAAAGAAGCAAATACCAGACTTCAGAATTGCAGTTTGAGGTTTCCTATGCTTATTGTGGCTAAAGGCTCCATCTCAGCCTTGGATGTCCCGTGATGCACCTCTAAATCAAGGAGGCCCACACTCTTGCCATCCCAGGCCAGCACCCAAACTCCCTGAATACCTATAATAAAATACCTAAAATAAAACATCAGGAAAATAAATTACATTATCTCTATCCTTGCTTACTGGGGACTATACTTAGTGACATGAAAACAGCAGTTCCCCGAAGCAGTTCTCTAGAAAAAAAACAGGAAATCAGTTCTGTAATCTGCCTTGAGAAGATAAGGTCAGAGATAGAATCTAGATATAAAAGTGGAAGAAGAAGGTGAAAAAGCATTGATATTCAGAGTAGCCTCCATAAAATTGTTTTTAGATCCTAGGCTTCTTACAGAATATCTGTCCCAGTGCTGCTATCCAGAGGGACTTTCTGTGATGATGGCAATGTTCTGTATCTATGCTGTCCAATAGGGAGACCACGTGTGGTTACTGAGCACTTGAAATGTGGCTACTGCAACTAAAAAAACTTAACTGCATTTTAATTAATTAAAATTGAAATTTAATGGCACGTGTAGCTAGGAGTTGCCATATTGGACAGTGCAGATCTGGCCCTTGTATTCTTAAATTTTTCTTTCTCCTAACAGTGTACACATTTTGGAGCTATTATAAAATTGTTCAAAAATTGAAGGTACTGATTTCATTCATCTTGGTGATAAGCTTTCCCTATGGAATTAGATTTGTAATGGCTTAGAAATTCTAGCCTCCTTTAAGGTGTAACGTGTTGCTCAGTGGTGTTCCACTCTTTGTGACCCCATGGACTGTAGCACACCAAGCCCCTCTGTCCATGGAATTCTCCAGGCAAGGATACTGGAGAGGGTTGCCATTTCCTTCCCTAGGGGATCTTCCTTTGCCATTTTTCAGGGAATCTTCCTGACCCAGGGATTGAACCCAGGTCTCCCTCATTGCAGGCAGATTCTTTACCATCTGAGCCACCAGGGAAGCCTTGTACGTAAATTTTATTATGAGACTAACCAAGGAAAAGTTAATTATGCTCAAACTTTGAGTTTTAAAATTTGCGTGAATTATATACCCTTTAGTCGTGATGATTATAACAGTGATGGGAAGGCACTTAATGCGACTAAACTGTACACCTAGAAATGGTTAAAATGGTAAATTTTGTGTTAAGTATATTTTACCACAATAAGAAAATTCTGTGCTTTGTTTTCTTTCAGCGGTACTGACTTTAATTTAGTCTTGTTAAAATTTCCTGCTGCCCATAGGCCTCGCTGAGAATCTGGTCCTGAGTGTTCCTGGCTGCAGTGTGTTTCTCTTTGGTGAGGCCGACCTTCCCGAGAAGCGCCCCCTTGTTCAGAGAAGGAAGCAGCTGGGCTGGTTTACAAGGAGGGATTTCAGCGCTCTTAAACCTGACCTGGGACCTGCACCTGCCAGAAGATGTGGTTTGACAGGTTCGCAGTCTGGAATTTTTTTTCTGCTTTGGTTTTTAAACTTGAGAATCCTGAGGTTGGCTTCATTTGGTCTCTCCCACATAATGCAGGAGGGTTACAACTGGAGCTTTCTTGACTTGCTTGAAGGTCTCCTCTCAGCTCTTTCTACTCGCGCCTCCATGAGCTGCTCAGGGAGGCTGGAAGCCCTCATCAGATACTTGATAAGAGCCCCCAAGAGGGATGTTCAAGATAGTCAATGAGCCCTGCTCATCAGTGGCTGCACTGATGATGATAACGGTTATCACTGGGATGATGGGTCCTGTTGGCCAGGCATGAGGCTGTATCTGGAGATACCTGGCAGCTCAGGATCTGGGTGTAGATTACTTTTAGCTGGTGAGAAAGGCTTTCAATACTTAACATTCAGAGTGTCCAGGCTGATGCTTACACCTGACAGTCGGTGGTGGAGGGACCCTGGAGAGAGGCTTTTCTACACTGCGGGCTCTAGAACAGAGAGAACAAACACAGGGAGCAGTATTCTCCCTTGCACTGGATCTCATCCACTCTTGTCTCTCTCTGGTACTCCTGCCCACACCTTGCTTAGAGCATATCTTCAAAAAAGACAATGGCATCCTGTCAAAAACTCTATCCCCATTTGCTGCACTTCACCATCCTAGGGCCATTTATTTGAGTCTTGATTCTTGTATCACTCACTGCACTTCATCATCCCAGGTCCATTTATTTGAGTCTTGGGTTTTTTATTCTCTAATATCTTCTGTAGGGATCACTAGTTAAACCATGTTAAGTCACATTTTGGCAGTTAATATCTTAGCTGTTACTAAGATACTAGGTCCCAAGAAGCAAGAGGTGGGCAACCATAAGAAACACATTTCCTCAAGGCACAATCACACATAGGCTTTTGGTTACTAATCCCTGGTGCAGAATTCTGCTCTCGAACCGATGACATCTATCATCAGCCAGAGCAGTACAGTGAAAAGAGTACAGGCTTTGAAAGTGAAAGTCACTCAGTTGTGTCTCACTCTTTGTGACCACCCCATGGACTGCAGCACACCAGGTTCCTCTGTCTTTGGAATTCTCCAGGCAAGAATACTAGTTGCCATTTCCTTGTCTAGGGGATCTTCCTGACTCAGAGATCGAACCTGGGTCTCCTGCATTACAGGCTGATTCTTTACCATCTGAGCCACCAGAGAAGCTCAGAGTGCAGGCTTTGAGGCTGTGCTCAAATCCTGACCTTGCTCTTCATTGGCCATGTGACTTCAGAATGTTCTTTAGCTCAATAAGCCTCAGTTCCCATATCTTTAAAATGGCCATATTAATTATTTTTCCCTCATGAGACTGTAAAGTTGAAAGGATGGCTATTAAGTGCCAAACGTGGTACCAAGGGACCAGTTTTTCCTTCCGTTTAGAGAAAAGATTTATTTAAAAAGTGATTATAAATGTGTTTTAGTCTTTACTTGTGGAAAAAAAGGAAGAAGCTGATTGCTCCCTGCCAGTTTGAACCTCACATATTTTCCCACGATTTGTCTCACAAATGGAGAAGTGTAAGTTTGTGACTAAGTTTTCAGAAAGCTATTTCCTGGTTTCTAATTTGAGCCTCACTGAAGACCGAAAGGATTATTCCACAAACTTAGTCAGCACAGTGCCGAGTGACTGAGATTACAGTTAGAGGATGGGAATTAGAAGCAGGAATCCTAGTACTAGAGGACAGAAGAATGGGATTTAGTGTTGGGTTAGACAGTCCCTAGGAAAACTTAACTCATTTCTGCAGTGTTGTGGGGCTGAATGGGTTTGTGTTTGGGAAGAACTTTAACCTGCTCTAAAGAGCATATCTGAGTTAAAAACTAAATGTTCGTGTTATCACTAATCATGTTCAATCTTCTAAGAACAGACTCAGTTTGTAATTGTTTAAACCAAAGTGAACAGTGATCCCACCTAATGATTGTCTGGTAATCTTACCTATTTTACATTGTTTGTTTGGAAAGGACAACCCACTGATGATTTTGATTCCTTCTCTGTTTTTTACTCCACATGGAGATCTGTGATTTACATGGAGAATTTCATCAACATCTGAAAATCCTAAGTTTACTTTAAAATGCCAAGATTGACACAGAAATGTTTAAAGATGGTATTGTAAAGGTAATATTTGACACTGGTAAAGATGTAGTTAGAGGCACTCATGCAACTAATGGTATAAATTAGTATCAATTGGTATAAACTTTTTGGAAGTGAGTTGGTGATGTGCATCAGCTCTAAAAATATGCGTAACTGCTTTCCAGAAATTCTAGTTCTAGATTTATCTTAAATAAATAGATTTATTCCTGAGGAAGCAATAAAAGGTACGTGTACTTATGTAACAGTATGTTTATCAAAGAACTATTTATAATAATAAATACTGTAAATAATATAAATGTTCAGAATTTGAGAGTGATTAAATAAACTATGGAATACCTTGGTGAGAGACCATTATGCAAGCAATTAAGTGTGAAGGTTTAGAGGAATTTTTAGACAAGTGGAAAACACAGTACAATGTAGAGAGAATTTTTAGTTTATTAATTAACACAGCAAATATTTATTAAATACCTAAATGTGCCAGGCACTATTATCAATGGGAAAATGGAATTTATTTGCCTTCAAAGAATTTATATTCCAGTGGAAGGGGTGAAGAGAGTGAAAAGAGAAACAATAAGTTACAAGCTTAATAAATAATTATATGATATGTTAGAAAATAAGTGTTGTTGTTTAATCACTAAGTCATGTCCTACTCTTTTGTGACCCCATGGACTGTAAGCCTACTAGGTTCCTCTGTCTATGGAATTTTCCAGGCAAGAATACTGGAGTGGGTTGCTGTTTCCTTCTCCAGGGGATCTTCCCAATGCAGAGATCGAACCCAGGTCTCCTGCATTGGCAGGTGAGCCATGGGGGAAGCCCCAATAAATGCTATAGCCAAAAAAAAAAAAAAAAATCAGACAGGACAATGGACATCATGTGTCCGGAATGGGAGTAAACTATGGAGGATAAACCAAAGTAGGCCTCATTGTGAAGGCAGCATTGGAGTAAAGATTAGGAGAGAGGCAGTTGGCCATGTGGAAATGTGGACAGGAGACTCAGGCAGAAGGAACATCCAGGATCAAGGCCAACGAATATAAAGCTGTTTAGTGTGATTTCAATATTGTAAAATATATATGCACCTATTTATTTTATTTATCTTATATGTTTGTAAGGAAAGGAAATTCTTAAAGCTTCCAACTTACTTTCACTATTTCTCTAAATTGATCTTGTTGTTATTTCCATCGTCTTTCATAAAGGGCAATTATTGAGGTTTATCAGGTCTGTAGAGATGTGTATAAGAGACAGATGTACCCCTGCCCTCAACCCTGTCCACTGCTACTGCACCTGTCTTTGTCCCTTGCTTTGCTCTTCAGGAACCAGCTTCAAGACTCCTCCTTTACAGCACCATGGGCTTCGTATGCTTACACAGTACTCCGGAGCTGTAGCTCCAAATGGAGGTGCTGGCCTGTCTAGGTCAGGAGCTGGGCCAAGCCAGGAGACAGGTCACGTTGTTTCTACTTAGGAGAGGCTTTCCCATCACAGTTTGTGCTTTAGGCTCCTGCAACAGCCAAAGTGTGAGTCACTCTAAGTTACAATTGGACCAAATATCAGTGATGGGTATACTTTGGAGAGTCCTCAGATGTTAAGATGTCTTAACTAGCTCTTCTAAACCACTTTCCCTTTCTTCTGCCACCCCAGCTCTCTGCCATTCCATATTTGAGGGGAGTATTTAGGTAACTGCCTAAAGATTATCCTGTAATTCCTAAAGCTCTGTTGACTGTTTGTGTCCCTGCCATCTGGCCCCAACCACCTCCCAGAAACCTGTGGTTCATTAGTATCTTAGTGTTAAAGAAGCAGAGATCACTTAGTAAATTTGGGAGCTTTTCTTGGCTTTGTGGTGTCTACAATATCATGGGTTTTTAATGCTGGCATCTCTAACTGAGCCAGCAGAAGAAAGAGCATTTCCCTAGATTTTGTACGACCCAGAGGTACAAAATCTTTTTTAAATGTCCTCCACATTTCACCCCTCCCAATCAGTGTGGCAGTCTACATTATAAAGAAGCAAATACCAGACTTCAGAATTGCAGTTTGAGGTTTCCTATGCTTATTGTGGCTAAAGGCTCCATCTCAGCCTTGGATGTCCCGTGATGCACCTCTAAATCAAGGGGGCCCACACTCTTGCCATCCCAGGCCAGCACCCAAACTCCCTGAATACCTATAATAAAATACCTAAAATAAAACATCAGGAAAATAAATTACATTATCTCTATCCTTGCTTACTGGGGACTATACTTAGTGACATGAAAACAGCAGTTCCCCGAAGCAGTTCTCTAGAAAAAAAACAGGAAATCAGTTCTGTAATCTGCCTTGAGAAGATAAGGTCAGAGATAGAATCTAGATATAAAAGTGGAAGAAGAAGGTGAAAAAGCATTGATATTCAGAGTAGCCTCCATAAAATTGTTTTTAGATCCTAGGCTTCTTACAGAATATCTGTCCCAGTGCTGCTATCCAGAGGGACTTTCTGTGATGATGGCAATGTTCTGTATCTATGCTGTCCAATAGGGAGACCACGTGTGGTTACTGAGCACTTGAAATGTGGCTACTGCAACTAAAAAAACTTAACTGCATTTTAATTAATTAAAATTGAAATTTAATGGCACGTGTAGCTAGGAGTTGCCATATTGGACAGTGCAGATCTGGCCCTTGTATTCTTAAATTTTTCTTTCTCCTAACAGTGTACACATTTTGGAGCTATTATAAAATTGTTCAAAAATTGAAGGTACTGATTTCATTCATCTTGGTGATAAGCTTTCCCTATGGAATTAGATTTGTAATGGCTTAGAAATTCTAGCCTCCTTTAAGGTGTAACGTGTTGCTCAGTGGTGTTCCACTCTTTGTGACCCCATGGACTGTAGCACACCAAGCCCCTCTGTCCATGGAATTCTCCAGGCAAGGATACTGGAGAGGGTTGCCATTTCCTTCCCTAGGGGATCTTCCTTTGCCATTTTTCAGGGAATCTTCCTGACCCAGGGATTGAACCCAGGTCTCCCTCATTGCAGGCAGATTCTTTACCATCTGAGCCACCAGGGAAGCCTTGTACGTAAATTTTATTATGAGACTAACCAAGGAAAAGTTAATTATGCTCAAACTTTGAGTTTTAAAATTTGCGTGAATTATATACCCTTTAGTCGTGATGATTATAACAGTGATGGGAAGGCACTTAATGCGACTAAACTGTACACCTAGAAATGGTTAAAATGGTAAATTTTGTGTTAAGTATATTTTACCACAATAAGAAAATTCTGTGCTTTGTTTTCTTTCAGCGGTACTGACTTTAATTTAGTCTTGTTAAAATTTCCTGCTGCCCATAGGCCTCGCTGAGAATCTGGTCCTGAGTGTTCCTGGCTGCAGTGTGTTTCTCTTTGGTGAGGCCGACCTTCCCGAGAAGCGCCCCCTTGTTCAGAGAAGGAAGCAGCTGGGCTGGTTTACAAGGAGGGATTTCAGCGCTCTTAAACCTGACCTGGGACCTGCACCTGCCAGAAGATGTGGTTTGACAGGTTCGCAGTCTGGAATTTTTTTTCTGCTTTGGTTTTTAAACTTGAGAATCCTGAGGTTGGCTTCATTTGGTCTCTCCCACATAATGCAGGAGGGTTACAACTGGAGCTTTCTTGACTTGCTTGAAGGTCTCCTCTCAGCTCTTTCTACTCGCGCCTCCATGAGCTGCTCAGGGAGGCTGGAAGCCCTCATCAGATACTTGATAAGAGCCCCCAAGAGGGATGTTCAAGATAGTCAATGAGCCCTGCTCATCAGTGGCTGCACTGATGATGATAACGGTTATCACTGGGATGATGGGTCCTGTTGGCCAGGCATGAGGCTGTATCTGGAGATACCTGGCAGCTCAGGATCTGGGTGTAGATTACTTTTAGCTGGTGAGAAAGGCTTTCAATACTTAACATTCAGAGTGTCCAGGCTGATGCTTACACCTGACAGTCGGTGGTGGAGGGACCCTGGAGAGAGGCTTTTCTACACTGCGGGCTCTAGAACAGAGAGAACAAACACAGGGAGCAGTATTCTCCCTTGCACTGGATCTCATCCACTCTTGTCTCTCTCTGCTACTCCTGCCCACACCTTGCTTAGAGCATATCTTCAAAAAAGACAATGGCATCCTGTCAAAAACTCTATCCCCATTTGCTGCACTTCACCATCCTAGGGCCATTTATTTGAGTCTTGATTCTTGTATCACTCACTGCACTTCATCATCCCAGGTCCATTTATTTGAGTCTTGGGTTTTTTATTCTCTAATATCTTCTGTAGGGATCACTAGTTAAACCATGTTAAGTCACATTTTGGCAGTTAATATCTTAGCTGTTACTAAGATACTAGGTCCCAAGAAGCAAGAGGTGGGCAACCATAAGAAACACATTTCCTCAAGGCACAATCACACATAGGCTTTTGGTTACTAATCCCTGGTGCAGAATTCTGCTCTCGAACCGATGACATCTATCATCAGCCAGAGCAGTACAGTGAAAAGAGTACAGGCTTTGAAAGTGAAAGTCACTCAGTTGTGTCTCACTCTTTGTGACCACCCCATGGACTGCAGCACACCAGGTTCCTCTGTCTTTGGAATTCTCCAGGCAAGAATACTAGTTGCCATTTCCTTGTCTAGGGGATCTTCCTGACTCAGAGATCGAACCTGGGTCTCCTGCATTACAGGCTGATTCTTTACCATCTGAGCCACCAGAGAAGCTCAGAGTGCAGGCTTTGAGGCTGTGCTCAAATCCTGACCTTGCTCTTCATTGGCCATGTGACTTCAGAATGTTCTTTAGCTCAATAAGCCTCAGTTCCCATATCTTTAAAATGGCCATATTAATTATTTTTCCCTCATGAGACTGTAAAGTTGAAAGGATGGCTATTAAGTGCCAAACGTGGTACCAAGGGACCAGTTTTTCCTTCCGTTTAGAGAAAAGATTTATTTAAAAAGTGATTATAAATGTGTTTTAGTCTTTACTTGTGGAAAAAAAGGAAGAAGCTGATTGCTCCCTGCCAGTTTGAACCTCACATATTTTCCCACGATTTGTCTCACAAATGGAGAAGTGTAAGTTTGTGACTAAGTTTTCAGAAAGCTATTTCCTGGTTTCTAATTTGAGCCTCACTGAAGACCGAAAGGATTATTCCACAAACTTAGTCAGCACAGTGCCGAGTGACTGAGATTACAGTTAGAGGATGGGAATTAGAAGCAGGAATCCTAGTACTAGAGGACAGAAGAATGGGATTTAGTGTTGGGTTAGACAGTCCCTAGGAAAACTTAACTCATTTCTGCAGTGTTGTGGGGCTGAATGGGTTTGTGTTTGGGAAGAACTTTAACCTGCTCTAAAAAGCATATCTGAGTTAAAAACTAAATGTTCGTGTTATCACTAATCATGTTCAATCTTCTAAGAACAGACTCAGTTTGTAATTGTTTAAACCAAAGTGAACAGTGATCCCACCTAATGATTGTCTGGTAATCTTACCTATTTTACATTGTTTGTTTGGAAAGGACAACCCACTGATGATTTTGATTCCTTCTCTGTTTTTTACTCCACATGGAGATCTGTGATTTACATGGAGAATTTCATCAACATCTGAAAATCCTAAGTTTACTTTAAAATGCCAAGATTGACACAGAAATGTTTAAAGATGGTATTGTAAAGGTAATATTTGACACTGGTAAAGATGTAGTTAGAGGCACTCATGCAACTAATGGTATAAATTAGTATCAATTGGTATAAACTTTTTGGAAGTGAGTTGGTGATGTGCATCAGCTCTAAAAATATGCGTAATTGCTTTCCAGAAATTCTAGTTCTAGATTTATCTTAAATAAATAGATTTATTCCTGAGGAAGCAATAAAAGGTACGTGTACTTATGTAACAGTATGTTTATCAAAGAACTATTTATAATAATAAATACTGTAAATAATATAAATGTTCAGAATTTGAGAGTGATTAAATAAACTATGGAATACCTTGGTGAGAGACCATTATGCAAGCAATTAAGTGTGAAGGTTTAGAGGAATTTTTAGACAAGTGGAAAACACAGTACAATGTAGAGAGAATTTTTAGTTTATTAATTAACACAGCAAATATTTATTAAATACCTAAATGTGCCAGGCACTATTATCAATGGGAAAATGGAATTTATTTGCCTTCAAAGAATTTATATTCCAGTGGAAGGGGTGAAGAGAGTGAAAAGAGAAACAATAAGTTACAAGCTTAATAAATAATTATATGATATGTTAGAAAATAAGTGTTGTTGTTTAATCACTAAGTCATGTCCTACTCTTTTGTGACCCCATGGACTGTAAGCCTACTAGGTTCCTCTGTCTATGGAATTTTCCAGGCAAGAATACTGGAGTGGGTTGCTGTTTCCTTCTCCAGGGGATCTTCCCAATGCAGAGATCGAACCCAGGTCTCCTGCATTGGCAGGTGAGCCATGGGGGAAGCCCCAATAAATGCTATAGCCAAAAAAAAAAAAAAAAATCAGACAGGACAATGGACATCATGTGTCCGGAATGGGAGTAAACTATGGAGGATAAACCAAAGTAGGCCTCATTGTGAAGGCAGCATTGGAGTAAAGATTAGGAGAGAGGCAGTTGGCCATGTGGAAATGTGGACAGGAGACTCAGGCAGAAGGAACATCCAGGATCAAGGCCAACGAATATAAAGCTGTTTAGTGTGATTTCAATATTGTAAAATATATATGCACCTATTTATTTTATTTATCTTATATGTTTGTAAGGAAAGGAAATTCTTAAAGCTTCCAACTTACTTTCACTATTTCTCTAAATTGATCTTGTTGTTATTTCCATCGTCTTTCATAAAGGGCAATTATTGAGGTTTATCAGGTCTGTAGAAGCTGGATTTCAGTGCATTCATTCATATTGCTGACAAAAGAGTCAAATAAAAAAGGAAAAGCAGCACAACTTTTCTCCCATATGTCTTTTTTGCTAATATCTCCTTTCAAGTGATAGACTCTTTAGTTTGTGCAAAAGACATGAAAATTATGAGTTGCCAAGTTTAGGTAGACCATTACTCCTTGAGGGACTCATTTAATAGGCTCAAAGCAGATTCTAATAGAAAATTAAAATGTTTCAGAGAGGAACATAGAGTATAGATAAATGGTTTCATGAACAAGATTGTAATTCGAGTTTAATTCACATGAGCAACTGAAATCTTAGGTTACCTTACTTGCCCAAATTATTTGTTAAGAAACTCATATGTAAGAAGGAGTAAAATGGTTTCATTTTTAAAAGTAATATCTATTGCAGTAGAATTTCTAGCACCTCTGTCACTAGAGTAGAAATATTATTCGTCTAATTTTTCAACAAGCTTAGTTCTCAACTATAGCAATTTCTCTCCTTATTTTTAAATTTAATGGCTTTATATATTTTTCTAACATTCTTTATTTACATCAGTGTTTCTCAACATAATTTCCCACTCCTCCCATCAAAACAGAAAAGCTTCAACACATTGTTGCTATGTTTATTTCTTTTCCTAAAAAATTTAAATAGAAATGATTGGTGTTATGAACTGAACACTTAAAGTTAACTTTCCAATGACAAATTAATCTATACAGTACCCGAAAGGAAGCAGAATCTATAAGGGAACAGGTTTCTGTTTTGAAGTTCCTTGAGAATATTATAAACAGAAGAGAAAAAAGTGAGCTCAGAAATGATTAACACCCAGAGTCCGTGCCAAACACACAAAATCTTTTAAACCAAATTCCTTTTAAAAGTTTGTAGTTGGCCAGCTCATGAGGACCATAAATAAGGACAAAGCAGTAATAGTTGATACTTTTAGATCTATAAATAAATACTTTATACATATATATTTTAAAACCCTAAACATTTATGGGATAATTTAAACTGCTGGCTGATATATTGTGTGACTGGCCTGCATATATGCATCATTGTTTAAAAATGAAGGACAATTCTTTGAACTGTAGTTTCACATGATGCCGTAGGAATCGTAGATGGAGGTAACTGGCACATCTTGGAATCAGGGACTTCTGTTTAGTTGTTTCAGTGGGTTACTGAGAGCTGCCCCTGCTTACTTCTTTTCTCTCTGTGAATGAGAAGCTGCAGCATCAGGCACTTTTCTTGACATTGAATAATGCCATTTACTGCATACCCCAAATTTTACCTAGTTTTTGAAAAATAACTTTTAGCCTTAGAATGAGTCCTGTTTTCAGGAGCCTATATCTATAATTTTCTATGTTTGCTTGTAAATCTATTTAGGATGATGGAAGATGAAAGTCTCAGTGTGTAATTAAGTATGTCACCCGTAATTGAAACATGAAGGACTATATCTCTGCATGAGCTAGTGAGAGGTACTTTTCTATAGAAAACCTGGGAGCAGGGAAGTCACTTGAGGTTGCTTTCACCTGGGCTGGCTTCATTCCATGATGATGTTTAACATGTATCCCTGTGATTTCGTCTCTGAATTGCTGTTACTCTGAAAGATTCAGAGTTGAGAAATTGAGGCTTACAGTTCCTCACAGATTGGGAAAATGTTACAGCTATTTTGCAGAAAGACAGCTGAGCAGAGGCAGTGTCCCTGAAGAAGTGGAACTTGAACTCAGACCCCTGGGGAGCCATTCTCAGCCCTGTGCCGCACAGTGTCACTTAGCTTTCTTTTCTGTGGATTTGGCCACATGCACAAGAGTCCTGCGTTCTTCCCGCCATGGGAGTATCGGACTTAGCAATTATGTTTGAATTTTATGGCTTTAGTCATCAAATGTCCTGTTTGAGCTGTGGTTTCTCTTTAATACATGTTCTAAAAAATGTAAAATACCAATATGTAATGATGACTAATTGCTTTCAGTGTAATAACAGCTGTTTATATTTTTGAACCTGAGTTCCAAGTCTGTCGTCTTGCTCTGTTTGTTACTCTGAAGCAAGGCCCACAGTTAGGCTAGGTTTTATCTTTGTTTAACCTTCATGTTCGTACACCCAGTAACCTGCATGGTTCCTGGCACTCAGCAGGTTTCAGTAAAAACATATTTAATAAGAGAGCCATTTTATATTTTTGAACCTGAGTTCCAAGTCTGTCGTCTTGCTCTGTTTGTTACTCTGAAGCAAGGCCCACAGTTAGGCTAGGTTTTATCTTTGTTTAACCTTCATGTTCGTACACCCAGTAACCTGCATGGTTCCTGGCACTCAGCAGGTTTCAGTAAAAACATATTTAATAAGAGAGCCACACATTAGTTCATGAGAATCTCTTTATTTATTCAAACTGTAATGCAATCCATAAATTTGAAGTTCTCTCTTCAGACATAAAAATGCCAAATACTCCAAAATACCGCCTCGGTTCCCTCCTCACGCATCTTTTAAAGCTAAGCCATCAAAGAGGAGCTTAATATAATAACAAGAACTTTTAAATACATCCCTTAGCACACTTCTGACCCTCTAAAACAAAACCTTTTCTATTGGAGGAAAATATTGAAAATCTTTTCACCATTAATTGATTGAAGGTGATGGTGCCTGGAACAATTTTTGAGAATAATTTTGATCTAAAGGGAAAAAAGGTGTTTTTTCTGAGTGCTGCTTTTCCTTTTTTTCTAATGGGCTCTTCACTATTGTTTTGTCTGAATGCAGTTTTTTATTTGTGTTATTCCAGACGTGGTCCTACCACAAGCATCTTTAAACCAGACATTAATAGCATAGTTCACAGTCATTACTGCCAGTGCTCAAACACAAATATTGCATTTGTGTTTGTAAAAACTACACATCAGATGTTAATTAAGTGCATTTGTTTTTTTTATGCTTAAACAATCTGGCATAAAGAGTTTACATCTATATCAGTTCACCATAAGGCCTCTACAATATCTGAATCACCAGCCGTACAGTATATGATAAATACAGTGTTTCCACACAGGAAAATAACAGAATTGTCAGGAAAACATCAGGCCTGTTATATTTCCCTGTGAAATAATAGCAACTGAATCTCAGTTTCTTTTTGATAAAAAAAAAGTATTTAACTAGGTTAAACACCAATATTTAGAATGATAAATTTTTCATTAAAGAACACATGGAAAGTGAAATCATACCAAAGATTTTTTTCCTTGTTTTTAGCTTGCTTCAGGGCGTTGTGACAGTTGCTTTGGAATAAAATTGGAATTTCAGCTTTGCAGTGAGATTCATGCTGCCGCCAGAGCAGCCGAGTGCCAATCTGCAGGAGGCAGGAGCCGAGCGAAACCGCAAACTGAGAAACAAACTTTCACATCAGGTTTCTAATTTTAGAGCAAAAAGTGGAATTACTTTAATTATATGACATTTAACTAGAAATATGATTTGCTGGGATTAATTGCCTCCCTTATTTAAAATTTTTTTACTAAGTTTAAATTAGCATAAAAAGTCAAATTCAGCATCTTAAATAAGGTCAGTGGGACTGCTGGATTTAAATGCAGAATTTGATTGATTAGAATTGGATCACCATATTGGTGTTAGACTTGAGAAGGATTAAATGGAAGAACTAGAAACGTGTGCATTTGGGCAGGAAACAGTTTCTCTCTTTTTCCTTCTTTCTTTCTTCTTTTCTTCCTTCCTTTCTTCTTGTCTTTTTTTTTCTTCCTTTCTTTCTTTTTTCTAAGGCAGAAATGGATCATGGCCTTATAACCCCTCAGGGTGAAAACTACTACCTGCTTAGACCAGAAACTTATCAACTTCATTGACTTGTTTCTGTTTATTCACTGCTAGAATAAGATATAGTGGTAATACAAAATCAACTAAAGCTTAATAGAAGAATTTAAAATACACGTAACAAGGACATATACCAGAAAGTATCATTCTGTGTATAAGTGATTACTCTTACTTTATTCAAAAGAGAATATAAAAGTTACTTATGTTTAATTTTATTTTTCTAAGAAATGATTAATTTTAAAGTATGCTTTTGAAGAAATTTTTTAAGTAGAGTTTTAATTGATTAAGTCAGTGTTGGGACAAGTGAATTCTTTGTGACACTCTCGTGCTCTGGACTTAACATCTAAATTTCTTATACATTTAATAATTTATCTTAGGTAAACTATTGTTTATATTATCTTTTATCTTAGGTAATGAATTCATTTATTAGCAAGAATGACCAATTTTAGAAACTCTGTGACAAAAGGGACAGTTATTGGGTACATGGGGATAAAAGGTGCCTTGCAATCTGCTAGAGGATTTAGAAGTCCTGTCCCATGTATTCAGAGATCAAATGGTCCATGCTACCATATTGTCAGGAGGCCCTGGGTCCATATGAAGGAACTTGCCTTGAAAGTGACTTGCTCCCCCAAGCTGTTAAATTACATATAAATATCTGAATGTTGACCAGGCATATCAAAGTTTTGGAATAGCAGAGCACAATAGGCCCAATAGATATTTTGAATAGTACTTAGTATAAGCCCCTCCCCCATATGAAACTCTATATATGTATATTTATACACACACACACACACATACTTTTCAGCAAAATCGGAGCACGATCTAGCTATTTGTTTGAATAGTAATAAAGGTGAGGCCACTTGAGTCAGAATAGGGTATGTGTATCAGACAGAGAAAATGGGATTGTTTGTAATACTACCTGTTCAGGGATAGAGGAGAGAGAAACTATGCTTGGATGCTTTCGATTAATGAATGACATTAGCACTGACCAAAAAAAATTTCCAGTTGTACTCTGTGAAATGTTAAAACTGATATAATTCTCAAAGATATTTAGAGTAAGTGATTGGTGTATGAGGTTGAGAGAGATATGTATTGACTGTTAGGAAATTTAATTTTTATGAAATCAGCATTATGGAGAAATACTGTAATTTGATTCATTCCTGCAGAATTCCCAGTAGAAAGAGGCCCAGCCTCAGGAGTTGAAATGTTTCATTATGTACATGTGTGGGATAAAGATGAAATGTGGTTTCCGTGTGCTGATTTTCTGTAAAGCGTCTATTAGTATGAGAGTACCCAGGCTAGGCAGCAAAGCCCCCAAACCACGGCTGTCAAGGGGAGAGTGAATTCAGCAGTATCTCTCGTTGGATACTGACATCGTGAGCAATAAGTTTGAAAGTAGTAAGAAAAAGCAATGACAGTAAAAAATGATGTTGAAATAGTAGCTAAAAAATTGTCTTATGCTGAAGATGAGGTCAGCTTTTTATTCTTCATCAATCCCTAGTCAACTTTGCCTTTAAAAATGTGAAGTTGCCCCAAAATGAGGAAACTGCAAACCTAAGCTTTTTATACCAATGCTAATTTAACCAAGTTGTCCATCTTATAATGTAAACTATAATTAGAGCAGGGATATTTATGTAATATGAGCTGCATCATCCACAAGGCAGGGTAAAACATGCTCTAGAGTAACTGGGCTCTGGAATAGCAATGACAGCCCTAGTCCCTTGGGAAGCGGAGGATGGAAGAAAGAGATAGCTCCAATTGGTTATACCAAGAAGGTATACATAGTGCCCCAAATCATGCCCTGCCAAACCTACATCATCATGAGACACAAGAGTCCCTTTGTCCTTCCCAATTCCAAGACTATTTGTTACTTTTTAGTGACCTCTTTTACTAGCCAAGACTGTTGAGGTTCATTCGAATCTGATCTTAACCTAGCTCAGTGATGACAGGTCTATGTTTGGGGAGGAAGAGATGAGTACAGAGTGTGATTTATTCCTGTCTCCCAGACCCATAGACCTGGCACTGAATTCCAGCCCCAGTGGAGATGGCCTTGGAAATGAATGGAAGGCCAATACATTTTACTGCTATTGATATTTAATTTTCAAACGTGCTTTTTGAAATATCTGTTGATATTTTCAAAAGTCTAAGCTTTTCTTAACCATTCTAGAGTGAACATCCAGATACATTTAGAGTAGATAAAAATATCTACTTATAGCTCAAATAACTCTGTTGGTAAAAAATATGTATGACCTTTAGAAAATTCTTGAGTTGATAATGAGGACTATTTCTGTGTATTATTTTAAAATAAAATCAAGTAAAGTTAATAGAATATAATAGAATTGGGTAAAGAATGTAATCTTCAAGATGAGGCTTTTACTTTGCTTGACTAACATGCTTTTCTAATGATTTAGGCATCGGCGCTAGCCCATATGTGATGAACTGCAATGTCACCATAGATTCTCAAGACTTGGCTCTGGGAAAAGAAATCGCTAGTGCCATTCGGGGCTCGAATGTGAATGGGCTGAAGGGCGTCCAAACGATGGCTTTTCCTCATGAAGGGAAAATTGAGATAGCTTGCAATGTAGAGAGTTTTGAAGATCAAGAAGTTACAGAAACCTCCGAAGGCTCTCAATACATGGCTTACAGTGTCCTTGGGGATCATTTTTATTATGTATCTCCTCATTACATAGAAGTTCAAGTTAAAAAATTGGCAAGTGATCGAGGAATTGGTACGATAGGCAGAGCATTAATTGGATTTACACCCCAAGAGTGCAAGAGCTGTGCTGAGTATGCAATAAAAGAAAGTATTGGGGAGTTCTGGAAGATACGTGAAGGTGTTTTCATGTGATCCAATCTAAGGTTTCGTTGAAATTGTAAGAAAAAAATATCAGCCATTGCGAACTTTTCTTATTGGCCTGTGAAGACAAGGAGAAGATCCAAGAGCTTGGTTCCAGGTGTGAATTGGAAGATTAGAAGCCTTCTCTGTCCAACGACAGCAGCAGGTGTTTACAGATTGCAATTACCTTATGATATTTCTAGTCATCACTGAAACTTTGTAAAATCTTCCTCTGTATCAAGTTCATGTACTTGGGTGTACTAGAAGCCCCCCTGAATGAGCTGGATAAAATGGCCATAGTTATGGAATCATCTTTGATTATCATGAACTAAACTACAAACAGACTCCATTTATTTGGTGTTCCCGAGCTCTATATTCCAAAGTCCTGTATTCAACTCTCATTTTCTGAGTAATCTTTTTTTTTAATGTGCACTTTTAAAAGTCAAGTACTAAGTAACTAAAAAATGGAGAGAATTATAAACTAAAATTATCAAATAAAAGACTAATCATGTTCTTTTGTTCTTTCTTGTCTTGTTTAGAATAACCTACTGTTCATCCTGGAGATAATTCCAAAAGCCAGATTTGTCTGATTTTTTTATGTTTATGTGGGGATGTGGAATGGCGGTGCTGGGCATGACTTCAAGGGATTATATTTATCCTTTTTGGAATTTAAATGTAAGTCTGAAAGTTTAGGGAATTTATTACTCTTGAGTTTAGTGAAGGGTATTGGTGGAAGAATTTTATTTGAAAGAAATCAAGATATGTTGCCTCTGTGAACTAAAAGAAGCCACTTGCTAATTCTGGCAGTTTTATGTAAATCCTTAGTGCTTATGTTTTTTAGTACAAGGCATTTTTCTATCCATAAGACACAATGAAATAAAATTTTCCATAGATTTTGTTTAGCAAATAAATTGTGGTTTTGGTTAATAAGAGCACATAATGTGAATTTAATTAATTAAAAATAAAAGAGGTTGAACTCAGTCTTTTTTATAGGATCCAGTGCATGCATGCATTCTCAGTTGTGTACAATTCTTTGAGACCCAAGGGACTCTAGCCCACCACACACCTCTGTCCATGGGATTCTAGAGGCTATAACACTGGAGTGGGTTGCCATTTCCTTCTCCAGGGGATCTTCCTGACCCAAGGATCAAACCCAGATGTCTTGTGTCTCCTGCATTGGCAGGCAAATTCTTTATCACTGAGCCACCTGGGAAGCCCATAGGATCTGGTAATCGATCCAAACTATATATTGGCTGCCCTAGGTCTTCAGTTGCGGGGCTCTTCATTGCGGTGCATAGGCTTTCTCTAGTTGCAGCGTGTGGGCTTGTTCTGTTGCCGCCCATGGACTTAGTTCCCCAACTAGAGATCAAAACTGCATCCCCTGCATTGGAAGACAGATTCTAAAACAAGTGGACCACCAGGGGAGTCTGTATCCTATCATATTTTTTTGATTGTATTTATTTATTTTTTTACACGAACTCCCAAACATGAACCCCCCTCCCACCTCCCACCCCACATCTTCCCTCCAGATCATCCCCATACACCAGCCCCAAGCATCCTGCATCCTGCATTGAACATAGACTGGCAATTCATTTCTTACATGCCTATCATATTTTTTTGACTTACATTTGACTCTTGACTGCAATTGCATTAATTTTGTTTCAGAATTATACTTTTTGGGTGTTTTCTTTTTGCTATCAATATAAATACAACAAAGATGGAGTAATGATGAACCATGTGTGGTTTTCAGATGGTTTTTAGTTGCTGTGGTGAAAAGAGCAGATGCTCTCCAGTTAGACCCAGTGGATCTGGGAGCGCTGCGAAGTAGTCATGCCTTGCTTTTCTCTTGCTTTGGCCGAGGCCATGTGGCCTAGTAGGACAAGCAGTGGACAGCAGATTGTGGCTTGGGTTCTGGCCCTTGTTATCTTTCATGGAGCTATAGTTTCAGTTCAGTTCAGTCCAGTTCAGTCACTCAGTCGTGTCCGAATCTTTGTGACCCCATGAATTGCGGCACACCAGGCCTCCCTGTCCATCACCAACTCTCGGAGTTCACACAGACTCACATTCATTGAGTCAATGATGCCCTCCAGCCATCTCATCCTCTGTTGTCCCCTTCTCCTCCTGCCCCCAATCCCTCCCAGCATCAGAGTCTTTTCCAGTGAGTCAACTCTTCACATGAGGTGGCCAAAGTACTGGAGTTTCAGCTTTAGCATCATCCTTCCAAAGAAATCCCAGGGCTGATCTCCTTCAGAATGGACTGGTTGGATCTCCTTGCAGTCCAAGGACTCTCAAGAGTCTTCTCCAACACCCATGAGGTGGCCAAAGTACTGGAGTTTCAGCTTTAGCATCATCCTTCCAAAGAAATCCCAGGGCTGATCTCCTTCAGAATGGACTGGTTGGATCTCCTTGCAGTCCAAGGAACTCTCAAGAGTCTTCTCCAACACCACAGTTCAAAAGCATCAACTCTTCAGCGCCCAGCTTTCTTCACAGTCCAACTCTCACATCCATACATGACCACTGGAAAAACCAGAGCCTTGACTAGATGGACCTTTGTTGGCAAAGTAATGTCTCTGCTTTTCAATATGCTATCTAGGTTGGTCATAACTTTTCTTCCATGGAGTAAGCATCTTTTAATTTCATGGCTGCAATCACCATCTGCAGTGATTTTGGAGCCCAGAAAAATAAAGTCTGACACTTTCCACTGTTTCCCCATCTATTTCCCATGAAGTGATGGGACCAGATGCCATGATCTTCATTTTCTGAATGTTGAGCTTTAAGCCAACTTTTTCACTCTCCACTTTCACTTTCATCAAGAGGCTTTTTAGTTCCTCTTCACTTTCTGCCTGTAAAATAGGGAAAAGAGTTTCCACCCAAACTGTGTTCTGGGGAATTAAATGGAAGCACTTTTTAAGCTGTAATGTAAAAATGAAATATCAGCACTCTTTCTAGATCTCACCTGGAGCTTTGCTTCCATTTTGTTCATCAACATTAAGCAGGTGGGACTTCCCTGTTGGCTCAGATGTTAAAGAGTCCACCCACAATGCAGGAGACCAGGACTGATCCCTGGGTTGGGAAGGCTACCTACTGCAGTACTTCTGCCTGGAGAATTCCATGGACAGAGGAACCTGGCGGGCCACACACCATAGGGTCACACAAAGTCGTACACGACGAGCGACTAACACTTTCATTAAGCAGGTGATTGAGAGTAAAAACACAGGATGTCACTGTGTCATTTGGGGATGTAGTAACAGTTGATTCATTTGCCATTTCCCTTCGTAACCTCTCCAGATTCATATCACTGCAGTCCAGACTGCTGTTTTTGAGCAAGGCTTATTTACAACCAAACATCTATTTAATGGGTGTATAAGTTTCAGTTCTTGAAGGCAAAAAAAAAGTGCAAAATTCTGGAGATGGATAGTAGTGATGATTGTACATTAATATAAATACTTAATGCCACTGAACTACACACTTAAATATGGTAAATGTTATGTGTATTTTATAATTATTGAAAATTATATATTAATTTCATAAAAGTTTAAAACAAAAAAAAATCTGAATAAGATAATTTCACTAACCCCACACTTCATAAATAAAATTTTGTCAAATTTCTAATATCCATTAAAGTATACAAGCATATATGACCTCTTTTTCCCTTTTTCATCTATCATGATAAACTCAAGTACTACATATGAGGCTTAGTTCATTGGTTTAAAATAGAGTTGATTAAATTTGGGCTATAATACAGCTATCCATTTAAAACAATAATTTACTATTTTTGTTATAAATTTCAAAACCAGGACAATTTTACTCCTTACCTCTTGCTCATATTTTAATTTCTCTGTTTTTTTCTATTGTCTTTCTGTCTTCCCTTTCTTTCTTGCTCCACCATGTTTCTCCAGAAAATCTGAAACAGTTGTAAGTTGCTGAAGGTTTATCGTAAGGACAGACGTGGTATCATCAGCTCTTTCTATGTATAAGCTGACAGAAGCAGCTGGGTTGGATCTATAATGATAAGGATTATCAAACTGGGTTGAGAAAATCTGACCAAACTACAGATACACAAACTAACAAATACCCTAATTCATGTTAACCTTTTCTCACATTGCTCTCTTACAAGCAGACCGACACCTTGTGCTAATGTTCTGCAGTATCTTGTCCATTGGACCTTAAAGTGGACATTGTATGGAATGTGGCTTCATAGCTTGTTTAACTGCTATCTCCTGCCAGAGGACTTTGCCCATGACTTGTGCCAGTTGTGAACGGGAGAGAATTGATGTGGACAAATAGAGTTTACGTTTTATTAACTCTTCAGTGTTTTTGCTCTACCCCACTTTCCACTTCAACTTTTAGTTTGTTAGAAGAGGGATAAGGAAAGCAAAAAGCTAGTCTACGAGGATGATAAGGGCTTTTGTTGGTGGTGGTGAGGGGCAATGTCATTTGTTTCCATCCTGAATTTGGGCTTGACTCCATGATGTTAAAATGTCTTTAACATAAGGGGGAGGGGCAGGCTAAGTGAAACATAACTGTAAAATAAAGCAAAATGGGGGGTGATATTTTCATTCCTCAACATAATGAAAAGCCTTGCTCTGTAATTGGTTTGTACTGTCTTGGAAGTGGCGTCCATGGACCACAAAGGACCACTCTATGAGAGATCTGCAAGGAATTTATCATTCCCTCTGGCTGAGCCAAAGCAGGCTTGATATACAGTTTTGTTTAGTATAAATATTCTCATGTTACTGTTTACTCTGTGGGGATATGAGGATCCCACTGACAGGGTACGTGCTCCACTGCCTCGCTTTTAAAAGGCATTTATTTGACTCTGTTGTTTGTACTTGCCCAGAAACTTCAGAGAATGGCTCAGGAACTTGTTTGATAAGCATCCAGACCAGGCTCCCGGCGTATGTCGTGCTTGGGGTTAGAAAAGCTTATTTCAAGCAGGCCCGCACACGGCTTCGCAGCAGCCTGTTTTTCATAGGTAAGAACGCCTAGGACACTAAGAGCAGTCTCCGAGCGTGCTCCCCTGAGGTACACGGAAGGGTCCCGGTGGGCATGGCTCTGGTTGAGCTCAGCCTGGTGTTGGATTACTCTGTCACTTCTTTTGCCCTGTTTGCTGTATTTGGGGGCAGATTAGTTTATTGGGAGTTAAGATATGCATCAGAGACCTAGCTATGCGATGAGTTTCTCTTTTTAAATGCATGGTGTGTGTACGGTTCAGCTGTTGTCTCTCAGCCCACACAGACCCTTCCCTGCTCTGCTTATGCTGCCAGGACCCTGCACACCGCCTTTCTTCTTTGCTAGCTGGTTCCCCAGAGGCTCTGCCTATGTGGGGGAGCCAGATGCGAGGCTGCAGGGCTAAAGAAGGATAGAGGCTTGCTCTTGCTGCTTCTTTGCGGTTTCTGACAGCCCCACCACAGCCGTGGCTCTTGACGTGATACAATGGCTCTTGGTTCCAGGCTCTAGCTTTTTTTCTTGGTACCTTAGGAACTGGCCTCATCAGGCCCCTCAGAAGTACCAGCAGGGGCTGAGCCCTGGCTGTCTGCAAGGCCTCTGTACGCCTCTAGGCCCCAAGTACACCACCTCCTCCCACTGTTCCTCCAGCCTCAGGGCCTGGTGCTTCCTGCAGTTACTTAGGTCACTGGTACCAGGTTCTCCCTTAGCTCTCTTAGTTCAACAGCTGTTGCCCAAAATTTCAGTGTTGTTTCTTTTGAAATACTTAGTATGATTTCCGTCTTCCTGACTGGCTCTTGTCAGAAACAATCTATCAACAGACCAAATGGAAGGAAAAAAGGCAGAAGATATTCAGTGTGGATCTGTAGTTCCTAATGAAAAAAGCTTATTGATGATTACTCACCTTCTCATTCGCATTGTATTCTCTGAATTTCGTCGTTTTCTTGTTGTCACATTCTGTGTTTCCCCTGACGGTCTTGTGTTT
This sequence comes from Oreotragus oreotragus, assembly GCA_006410675.1. Classification (NCBI taxonomy): domain Eukaryota; kingdom Metazoa; phylum Chordata; class Mammalia; order Artiodactyla; family Bovidae; genus Oreotragus; species Oreotragus oreotragus. The sequence continues at coordinate 192,314 of SJYX01018735.1, forward strand.
CTTTTGGCTAATGGGAAGCCGAGTATTGAATTGGGGTAAGAAGAGGTGGCAAGAATACATGGAAGAACTGTACAAAAAAGATCTTCAACACCGAGATAATCACGATGGTGTGATCACTCACCTAGAGCCAGACATCCTGGAATGTGAAGTCAAGTGGGCCTTAGAAAGCATCACTACGAACAAAGCTAGTGGAGGTGACGGAATTCCAGTGGAGCTATTTCAAATCCTGAAAGATGATGCTGTGAAAGTGCTGCACTCAATATGCCAGCAAATTTGGAAAACTCAGCAGTGGCCACAGGACTGGAAAAGGTCAGTTTTCATTCCAATCCCAAAGAAAGGCAATG
>SJYX01018736.1:5758-17150 GCA_006410675.1 Oreotragus oreotragus
CCCCTGGGATGGAGATGAGGCTTGCAGGTGACTGAGGTGTGAAGGCCTGGAAAGCCTGGAAGGAGTTGGGGGAGGTCTGGGGGTGGAGGGTGGAGAGGGGCAGATCGAAAGGCCCCCTCCACCGTTTCCTGGTTCCTGCCTCCACAGCCAGCGCAGACTTGGGAGTCTGGTTCCAGATGCCCCTCCTTTGAGAGGACCTTTCTGGTGGCCTTGTCCCCACTGGCCTCTCATCATTTCCCACATCTGCCCCTAGGCTTTGCTCACGCGGTCCCCTCACATGGAAGAGCAACCAGGTAACAGCTGCTCCTGGACCACGTACTGCGTGCTACACACCTGGCCTTCAGGCTCTTGCCGGATCCCCATCAGCTGGTGGGGCATGATCATTATTCCCATTTTGCAGATGGGGTCACCAAGGCTCAGGGAAGGGAAGTGGCTCACCCAAGATCACCAGCCAGTGAGTGGCAGAGCCAGAGGAATGCCATTCAGACCTTCTCCATTGGTCCAATCCCACAAATGTTGGTCAAGAACTCACTGTAGCAACCTCCCTGCCCCAGTGGTTAGGATTTCATGCTTCCACGGCAGGTGCCATTGGTTCAATCCCTGGTCAGGGAACTAAGGTTCCACGTTCCTACATGCCCTGCAGTCCAGGCAAAAGGGAAAAAAACAAAAAACAAAAAAACACAGAGGGGGTCAGGTTTTGTTGGAGTTGTGTGGGAAACGAAACAGCCTTGATGTGAGGGGCTCAGGCCCCAGCCCTGCCATGGAATTGCTGTGACACCGTGGGAAGGTGGTTTCTCCTCTCTGAACTTGGATTTCCTCCTCCGGGGCGGAGACACCATCTCGTAAGAGCCAGAGAGCAAGGAGCTGAAAAATGCCTGGCAGATAAGGTTACCTGAGAAATGGCCATGCCCTCCTCTCTTGTTCTGCCCATCCCCTAGGTTCCAGCTCTTTCAAGCTTTTATATTTGAAGGGTATTTTCCCAGGTGGCTCAGCAATAAAGAATCTGCCTGCCAAGCAGGAGACGTAGGTTCGATCCCTGGGTTGGAAAGATTCATTCCCTAGAGAAGGAAATGGCGACCGCCTCCAGTATTCTTGCCTGGGAAATCCCACAGACAGAGGAGTCTGGCAGGCCAGTCCGTGGGGTCGCAGAAGAGTCGGACGCGACTTAGAGACTAAACAGCAACATCTCATGCCCGGTTTTGTCTCTTTTTTTTCCCAAAAACACTGTCAGTATTTTTTGTCTCTTGGAATCCTCACCACTACCCTCTAAAGGAGTCATGACATATATATGTATACACACATATATATACACACAAAAAGGTATATATAACTTTTTTGGGGCTACATCGCACGGCATGTGGGGGTCTTAGTTTCCCGACCAGGGACTGAGCTCTTGCTCCCTGCAGGAGAAGCACAGAGTCTTAACTGCTGAGCCACCAGGCAAGTCCTGGGAGGCATTATTGTATTGATTTGACAGAAGGAAAAACTGAGGCTCAGAAGACTCAAGTCTTCTGCCTCAGGTCCTCGTCCCCATAAACGACTCATTTGTCTGAGCACTTGCTCTGTGCCAGGCCCTTGGAGATAAAGAAGTGAACAAAACTGGCACAGCTGACGTCCACAGAGTCGACAAAGAGAGGAGGCCGATCTTTAACTGTAAATACTGATTAAATGCAAAATCAGAAATTGTGATGAAGGCCCCTAAAGGAGAGACAAGAACAGGGAGCCCACACAGAGAGGGCAGGACGTTTAAGCTGAGCCTTGAAAGATGAATAGGATTTAACCAGGCAGAGAGCATTCGAGGAAGAGACCGGCACGTGCAAAGGGCCTGAGGTCGGAAGGAGCTTGGTTTGAGGAGCACAGAGGAGGTGGTGAGGCTTAGAGCAGGATGGGAGAAGGGGAGAGCGGTTGGGGGGAGGGGAGAGTGGTCGGCAGAGGCCAGATCGCGCAGGACTCTAGGCTGAACTAAGGGGCTTGTTTTCCGGTTCAGGTTTTCGTTTTTGTTTTGGCTGCCACGCTTGGATTGCGGGATCATAGTTCTCTGACCAGGGACTGAACTCGCATCCTTGACAGTGAAAGCGTGGCATCCTAACCCCTGGACCGCCAGAGCATTCCTGGATTAAGGGGTTTGGGGTTTATTTCCCAAAGGAGAGAGGTCTCTGAAAAGCCTGAAGCAAGGGGGCAACCCAGCCTGATTAAATTTCAGAAAGACCCTTTCTAGGTGCAAGGGGGCAGATGAGACTATCAGGGTCCACTGTGGATGCCCAGAGACCACCAAGAAGGAGGCCGCTGACGTCACCAGGGCCAGAGATGGTGGCGGCCCAGGCAAGTGGAGCAATGGGGAGCACCTTTGAAACTGTGCCGACGGCAAGGCTCAGAGAAGTGGAGTTGCTGACCCGAGGTCACACAGCTGGTCAGGCAGAGCGAGGGTCTAACCCAGTACACACCTGAGATTTCCTCTCACCAGACAGGCGCTGCTTTCCTCTGGGGAAGCCTCTCACAGGCAGAGACCTAGAGTGTATCCATTTGATGTTCTCTACACACACCTCAAAGTGTGTGCCTGGTGTCTTGGGCACTGATGGGGGAGTCCAAGATTAGAAAGAGGTCATCCATGGAAGTGAGTGAGAGGGCTTCCCTGGGGAGACTCCAGGAAGGAGGTGAGCAGGCAATGAGCAGGTCTGAAGATGTGTGAGCCTGGAGAATGGACCAGGGCCCAGAGACATGGTTCAGTGTGCAGCCCAGACTTGCTGTGACTCAAGGTGGGTCACCATTGTGACAAATTTTAGGGAATGGCTCATATTGGCAGGAGGCCCCCCTGGGCCAGGGATGGGAGGCATGTAGCTGTCTCAGGCGGCCAACCCAGGTCCAAGGTCAGTGTTTCCTGCCACACTAAAGGGAAGAGCCGGCAGGGGTCTGGGGAGGAAGGGGAATCTACCTGCCTGGATGCTGTTCCTGGTTCCATCTAGGGGACCCCAGGCACATGATTGAACTGGCAGAGCATCAGTTCTTTCATCTGTAAAATGGGCATGGTGACAATGGTTTCTCCTTGGAGAGCGTGGAGGAGATTCAATGAGAAGATGCATAGAAAGAGTTTCTAACTATAGTTCAGGGTTTCACCTTGAACCGCCTAAAACAGAACTCTTGATTCCCTGCCCCTGAGCTCTTCTCGGAGCTGTCCTCCACCTCCATAGATAGTTGTATGTGGTGTGCTCAGCCACTTCAGTCATGTCCAACTCTGTGCGACCCCAAGCACTGTAGCCTGCCAGGCTTTTCTGTCCACTGGGATTCTCCAGGCAAGAATACTGGAGTGGATTGCCACGCCCTTCTGCAGGGGATCTTCCCAACCAAGGGATCGAACTTGTGTCTCTCCGTCTCCTTATTGGCAGACGTACCACTAGCACCACCTGGGAAAGCAGTAAACCGGTAAATGATTATCACACAAAAAACCCTTCTCCCAAGATCCTTCACTTCCTTTCAAGTGTCCAGACCCCGAAGTTTGCTTCCATGATGGCAGGGAGTATGTCTCATAGGGTCTGGGTCAACCTGATTCCATTGTGTTAGAATGTTTGTGGAGCAGGGCCTCTGCAGATGCCACCCAGAGACCACACAGTTCCGGAAGAGGCACAGAGAGGTTGAGTGGTTTGCATGGAGTCACACAGCAAGGACTCAGTAGCCTCCACAGAGTCTGAGAAGGGCCAGGCCACTTCTCATTTTTGAGCCTCCTAGGATGCTGAGAGTAAAAGAAAGCCAAAATGGAGTTACAGGCTGGGCTCTAAGCAACAACAGCAACAAAGTGCCACACTAACTGTTATTTACAAGGTCATTTCAGCATTTATTAGAACAAAATTCAGCGCATCCTACGCTGATGTGGTTTGGCAGTGGCACCCAACTGTAAGATCAAAAATGCACATCTCGGTTAATGAGGCCCTTCGTGAATATAATGCTCGGGCCAGGTGACTCCCCTGCCCCCGCCCCCAATTCCTCCCTGAACTCTGCAGCTGGGACTTGACCACTTGTTACATGACTTCAAAGTTGACACCTTTTCCATCATCCTCAGTTGCTTTTGCAGAGATACAGGAGGCCTAGGACCTTCCAGATTTTCGAGGGGAGAAGCATGCACATGATCACGCAGGCAGTGTGCCTGGTGGTAAGGAGAGCCAGGCTCTGGGATTGACCTGCAGGCTACAGTCTACTTCAGGGTGTGCTTCTGAAAAGCAGGGGGGAATAACAGCACCTGCTTTATTGAATCGCTGGTAAGATGTCAAGACAGGATGCACAGAGCCCATGGCCGCGTGGAGCAGGCGCCTCTGGATAGCTGCTCTTATAACTTATGATAATCGTGGGACCCTGAAGGGGCGGGGTGGGGTGGAGGGAGGGGAGAGCCCCAGGGGGTTTGAGAATGCTCAGGGGTGTGGCCAAGGCTGATTGTCCCGGGGTCCTCAACTCTCTCAAGCTTCCCTGGTGGCTTAGTCAGTAAAGAATCTGCGAATCTGCCCGCAATGCAGGAGACCCAGGTTCGATCCCTGGGTCGAGAAGATCCCCTGGAGAAGGAAATGACAACCCACTCCGGTATTCTTGCCTGGGAAATCCAGTGGACAGAGGAGCCTGGCGGGCTACAGTCCATGGGATCGCAAAGAGTCAGACACGACTGAGCGACTAAACCACCAACCAACTCTCTCTCTCTTTTTAAAATGTTTTTTATTCGGCTGCACCAGGTGTTCGCTGGGGCCTGCGGGATCTTTGATCTTTGTTGTGGCTGGCGGGCTGCCGTCTATGCGGTCGCACAGAGTCGGACACGACTGAAGCGACTTAGCAGCAGTAGCAGCAGCAGCAGCAGAACCTTTAGTTGTGACACGCAGACTTCTTAGTTGCGGCATATGGGATCTAGTTCCCTGACCAGGGATTGAACTTGGGTCCCCTGCATTGGGAACTCAGAGTCATAGCCACTGAACCACCAGGGAAGTCCCTCTGTGTCCCCAGTTCTCGGTGCAGAGTCTGGCACAGTGGGCCATCCATGAGGGTGTAGGGTTGAACTGTCTTGAAGAAACTTTGGCTAGGTTGAGCAAGGGTGTGGGAGCACCAGGGAGGAGAGGAGAGCTTATGGGAGGGCATGGCCTTTGGTTTCTTCTCCCCCTCCTCGTGAGGCCATGCGGGTGCTCCTGTGAGCGTCCCTTTGCGTGGTGCCCCTTACCTCCTGCAGCAAACAGATCCTCCTCGGTGGCAGGTACCAGGGACATGGCAGTGCACACATCAGGCACGAGTCAGTGTGACTTGTCACAGTTCTAATCTGTATGGTGAGTGGTGGCTTTACGTGAACACATAATAATGTGTCCACATAATTTATTAAATATAAATTAAATAAACAAGCAAATAAAGAATGGAAGAGGGCTCTGCCCATCCCAGTGATGGGAGAAAGCCATGAACCATGGGTTATGATTAATGCCATTTTGTGCACCTGAGGTCCTTTTAAATAGGAGGCTGAAACCGAACAGAGCAGACCTGCTCCCCGTCCTCCCAGCGTGAACATTCCAGTGGGCGGAGATGCATGATAAACAAGCACATGAACACACAGAAACTGGAATGTCAGTGACAAGTGCTGGAAGAAAACGGTAGCCAGTGAAAGATGGAGAGTGGTGAGGAGGGAAAAAGCTGTGTGGGTTGGGATGATCAAAAAGACTTCTCTGTGGAGAGGATGTGTCAACTGACTCCTGGAACAAGCGAGGGCGTGCTCCACTGCCATACCTGGGCAAAGACAGCACCAGCCAGCAGGGAGAGCGAGAGCAAAGGTCCTGAGGTACATGGGAGCTTCAGCCTGGAGGACGTGAGCAAATGGCGAGGAGCAGTGGGTGTGTGCGCGAGCATGCTCAGTCCCTTCGGTTGTATCTGACTCCTTGCAACCCCATGGACTGTAGCCCACTGGGCTCCTCTGTTCATGGGATTCTCCAGGCAAGAATACTGATGTGGGTAGCCATGTTCTCCTTCAGGGGATCTTCCCCACCCAAGAATTGAACCCACGTCTCTTATGTCCCTTGCATTGGCAGGCAGGTTCTTTACGACTAGCGCCACCTGGGAAGGCCTGGGGAGCAATGGCAGGCGATGTGTTAGAGGCGAGCAGGAGCCGGGTCGCAGAGTAGCCAATTAGGATATCGGGTCTGGAAGCTGTCTTCGTTGGCCGGCCTCCTTGAGGCTTCCCAGGCTTTGGACTTTAGTACCCTGGACAGCAGCCTTGGCCCCTTGGAGCTCTAGCAGCCTGGGGTGCAGGCTACCGAATCTGGCCTTTTATTAACATCTGCTTCTGGGCAGTGAACTGGGGGTGCAGAGCAGATGATACCAAAATAAGTGGGAATTGGCCCCTGCCTGCAGGAAGCAAACTTATGTGAGAGAGTTATCAATGTACAGTTGAATCAGTCTTTATCAAGTGAACGTCTGTGGGATCGCCACCTAGGTTTGTATACAGGAGCAGCCAGAGCCCAGGGTCCAGCCCCCACCCTGGCCCTCCCTCCCTGCTGGAGGTGACCACTTTCCTCACTGTGGGGGATAATCAGTCCTTGTTTCACTTTGTAGTTTGCTACCTATAACTCATAGTCTAATGTTAATTCAAAAATGAATACACTCTCATTATAAAAACCTCATTTGAGGGACTTCCCTGGTGGTCCAGTGGTTAAGACCTCACCTTCCAATGCAGGGGATGGGGGTTCCATCCCTGGTTGGGGATCTAAAATCCCACATGCCTTGTGGCCAAAACCCCCCCCAAAACATAAAACAGAAGCAGTATTGTAACAAATTCAGTAAAAACTTTGAAAATGGTCTATAAAAAAAAATCTTAAAAAAATCCCATTTGAGTCCATTCTGCTTTCCCAGGGGGCTTTCCAGGTGGCTCAGTGGTAAAGAACCCATCTTCCAACCTAGGAGACGTAAAAGACGTGGGTTCGGTCCCTGGGTCAGGAGGAAATGGCAGCCCACTCCAGTATTCTTGCCTGGAGAATCCCATGGACACAGGGGCCTGGGGGCTACAGTTCACAGAGTTGTAAAGAGTCAGACACGACTGAGCATGCACACACGCGTGCACACACATGTACTTTCCCACTTCTGGTCCACTCTCAGAGGTAGTTGTCATTAGCTGACTGGTTACCCTTTGGGCCTTTTCTCTGCATTTGTCAATGCCTGCACACCCAGAGAAAATACATAGAGGCTTTGGTATGTGTTTTACATCAATAATGTCAAGTTGTGTCAATCATTCTGCAGCTTGCCTTTGCATTCAGCAGAGTCTTGGAGAACTTTCCATGTCCATATTCATAGATCAGTTCCATCATCTCTCATGATCACATACTGTTCCTGAGTATGAATGTGCTGTGCTTTATTTAGCCACTGTCCGGTGGTAGCATTCTATGTTATTTCTGATTTTCTCTATTTCAAACTTTGGTGTGATGAACACTGTGAACTTCCTGAAGTCCTTGTGCATGGTAATCAGTGTTATATTTAAGACTGACCACAACGGAGTCCTACTCTATAGCACAAGGAACCATTAAAAACAAAAGAAAAAAGATTAAGAAGTTCCCGTCAGCCCATGTTGCATGCGCGCTCAGTCGTGTCTGACTCTGCTGTCCCATGGACTGTAACCTGCCACGCTCCTCTGTCCATGGGATTTCCCAGGTAAGGATACTGGAGTGGTTTACTATTTCCTTCTCCAGGGGATCTTCCTGACCCAGGGATCCGAACTTGGGTCTTGTGCATCTCCTGCTTCGACAGGTGAATTCTTTACCACTGATCAGCCCATATTACTGCTCCCGTTTCAAAGATGAGGCTCCTCAGAGGCTCAGAGAGGTGAAGTCACCTGCCCAGGGTCACAGCAAGTGAATGGAAAGACCAGTTTCCACGCTCTCAAATGTTTGACTCCCAGATCAGTGCTTGCATGCTAAGTTGCTTCAGTCATGTCCAACTCTTTGCAACGCCATGGACTGTAGCCCGCCAGGCTCCTCTGTCCATGAGATTCTCCAGGCAAGAATGCTGGAGGGGGTTGCCATTTCCTCCTCCAGGGGATCTTCCTGACCCAGGGATCCAACCCGCATCTCTGGTGTCCCCTGCACTGGCAGCGCCACCTGGGAAGCACTGGCGCTTGCATCCGGCTCTATAAGGTGTCACAGTCTGCGGGGCGGACGTCCTCATTCAGCGGGGCTTATCTGCAGATCAGTGTTGGACTCCATTCTACAAAAATGAATGAAGCCCCACCCTGCCCTTCAGCCCTGCCCTGTGAGGGCAGCCTCATTGGGAAGTAACTTTAACGCAGTACGATTAGTGCTAAGCCCACGATGCCTGAAGTGTGGGAAGATTGAGGCCATCACTATTAAGTAGGCCTCCCATGGAGTCAGAGACAGCTTCCAGAGAGGAGAGATTTGAGCTGAGGCTGTAGAGGCCACTAGAATTTGCCCAGCAAACACAGGAAGCTCGGAGGATGGGTACATAGGGAACCCCAAGTTGCCGAACCCAGAGGAAGAAGGTGAGGTCTGAAGGCAGTTTGTCCATGGAGATTGGCAGAGGCCCATGGCCACTCGAGCTTGGAAAGCCAGCTCTGGATTTCATTCTGTGGGCTGTGGGAGCCAGGAAGGATCCATTCATTCAACAAATAGGATCTAAGCGCATGGTGTGTCCCTTTCAGAAGGAAATACCGCAGAGGACAAGACCAAAAACAGCACCTGCTTTCAGACAGCTTACATTTCAGAGGGTGAAACAGTAAGGCACAGTGGCAGCGCCTGAGCTGCAGAGGGCACTACGAAGAGAACAGCGCTGGCCACTGGCTCGGGGGCCTGAGCCCGAGCAAATGCCGGCCGGTGCTGGTGCACGGGGAGCCTGGCGTGCTGCAGTCCATGGGGTCGCAGAGTCGGACACGACTGACTGAGCAAGAGCTGGAGTGGAGAGTGGCCGAGGGAGGGCTTCTGGGAGGAGGTGGCCTTTGAGCTAAGTCCTGAAGGGTCAGAGGAAAGGGAAGAGATGGGGAACAGCGTTCTAGGGGAGGGGTCGGCAAGGTCAGAGTCTGGTGTGGCAGGCACACAGGGCTCTCGTTAGGAGAAGTGAGGTCCCGCGGGTGCCTGGAGGCCATCCATGGTGAGCAGGCCGGGCTTTCCTGGAGGCAGCAGCGGGGTTACTGGAGGGCTTCTGGACCGCTCCGAGGGCCTTTGCATTTCAGCCTTTGGACAGCTCCCTGGGCTGGGAGGAAGGAAAACACCATCAGCCTGCAGAGTCAGTGCTGGTGTTGGTGAGCGGGAGGTCTGGGCTGGAGCAGAGTCCGCAGCCTAGGGGTAGGCGGGGGCTCCTGTGGCCAGGGCAGGGCCTCCTCAGGGGAGGCCCAGGGCCCGGCACCTGCCTCTTCAGATGTCCTGGTGGGTCTGTTCCGGGACAGCCTACAGCCTGGGACACGTACAAGCCCAAGTAAGGAGCCGCAAGCCCAGGACAGCAGTCTCGGCGCAGGCTTTGGGGTCAGAGAGACTCAGGGTCCACCCAGGCTAGCTGTGTGAACGTGGCCGCTAATGGAGCCATCGGTCCATCTTGCCTGTTCCTGTCCCTTTCAAGCCACAGAATGTTAACAGTTTGAGGAAGTCTTAGAATGCTCCTCCAGCCCGCCTCCCACTTTCAGGTGGGGAAACGGAGGCCCAGAGAGTGCAGGGGGCTGGCCCTGGGCCACCAGATGGCTAGGTTCAGAATGGGGAGCTATTGGTCTTCTGACTTTTATCCCCTTTGGACCATGATGCTTCCTCATTTCTTTCTGTGTGTCTTGAATTTCTAGGATTTCTGGTGGGTCTGGGAAACCGGTGGTAGGCAGGAGATGCATGAGGAGTGTTTGTGCCAATGTGAATTTATTCAGCATCTGCTGCCTTCCTGGTCCATAGACCTTGCTGACCTCCCCCCACCCCCAATCCTCGGCACTGACCTAAGCATCTTCCCCAAATCTCCTCCTCTTCCCAGTGTCCATCAGTGATGGCCTGAGCACCCACCCATCCACCTGCTCAGTTGCCTGCTTGTAAGTCCACCAAAGTCCTCAAGACTCTCACTCAAACTCATCCTCGCATCTGCATCCCCACGGCCGCATCCTCTCCTGTTGTCTAGACCACTGTCCCGGCCTCTCCTCTGGTCATCTTCTCCAGCTCCCACCCACCAGCCTGCTCTCACACTGGTCCCCGGCGGGCCTCTCTTATATAGACTCTTCCTGCGCAGAATCTTTCCAGCTGCAACATCAAATCCAGCCTCAAGTCTATGTCTTGGGATTCATCTTTGACTAGCATTTATCGGATACTTTCTGAGTCAGTGGTGGAATATCAGAAAACTCCCATCAAATCCAGTCTCCCCCTTGGACTGTGAGGTCCCTGGGGGCAGATTTCAGACCTAGTTCTCTTCTGAGTCCTCAGCCCCCAGCTCACAGCTTGGCTCTAAGGGACACGCAGGAAATGCTTGGGGGCTTCCCAGGTGGCACAGTGGTAAAGAATCTACCTGCCAGTGCCTGAGACATGGGTTTGATCCCTGGGTCAGGAAGATCCCCTGGAGAAGGAAATGACAACCCACTCCAGTATTCTTGCCTGGAAAATTCCATGGACAGAGGCGCCTGGAGGGTTATAGTCCATGGGGTCGCAAAAAGACTTGGACGTGACTTAGCAATTAAATAGCATCAAGTATCACTGATTATACTGCAGGTAAATGGTCTCAGCCTGGGGTTGGCAAACTATGGCCCACAAGCCAGATCTGACTTACTGTCTGTTTTTGTGTAGCTCTGAGGGCAAGGCTGAGGATGAAGGAGGTGTGTAAATAGGAAATGAGCCCGGAAGTCAGGAAGAGGTGGACAGGCAGTGCCCGGGGGTGGGGGGAGGGGCAGGTGAGGTTTGATTCCAGAGTACTGGAGGCCTTACTGGGAGGATTTCATGACCCTGCAGCAGGGCCAGCCAGACATACTTTGGTCTGTGTGTCTGTTTGCCACCCTTCTTCCTGCTTTCCTCTGTGTCTGGGTCCCTAATCAGCTTTCCCTGACCGTCCGCCCACCGACCCGCCTCACCATGCAGAGGTGGCCCTCCTTGGGCTCTGCTGAAGGCAGAACGCTGAGATGCAAAGGGAGGTTAATGTTGATGAATCTCAGACCCAAGCTCACCTTCTGGCTTGGCTGTCAACTCATAGGCAACCTGGTCTCCTTGTCTCCTGCCAGCCTGGGTCCCTCCCTGAGCTGCTACATGCTACAGCCCCAGAGATGAGGCAGCACTTCAGGGAAACCCTGCTCGGGTCCCCACGCAGAGTGGGGACATGGCTGGGGGTCCCCACGCGGAGCAGGGACACGGGCGGCAGCTGAGCAAAGAGGTCGCCAGACACAGCGGGATGCAGAAAGAGGCTGGGGAGCCAAGCCACAGAGAGGGTCCCA
>SJYX01018737.1:0-73314 GCA_006410675.1 Oreotragus oreotragus
CCCCCAATCCCTCCCAGCATCAAAGTCTTTTCCAGTGAGTCAACTCTTCGCATGAGGTGGCCAAAGTACTGGAGTTGCAGCTTTAGCATCATTCCTTCCAAAGAAATCCCAGGGCTGATCTCCTGCAGAATGGACTGGTTGGATCTCCCTGCGATCCAAGGGACTCTCAAGAGTCTTCAACACCACAGTTCAAAAGCATCAATTCTTCGGCACTCTGCCTTCTTCACGGTCCAACTCTCATATCCATACATGACTACTGGAAAAACCATAGCCTTGACTAGACGGACCTTAGTCGGCAAAGTAAAAAAAGTTGACAGAGTAAAATGGATACGAAATCAGAGAAACAGATCACCCATTGGTTTAAATACTAGCTGAGAATGTATAATGTGGGTTTAGATTCTCAAGAGGCTTTGTTTTCATTTTACTACCAGCAGAGTAGAAAGTATGAATGCACAGACCAGACGTGCTGGGGAACCAGCTGCAGCCCCCCAACCACGGCTGATCCCCTGGGCTCCCTGCCTGTCGCCCCAGCCCATCTGTGACCAGGGGTGAGTGGCCTGGCTCCTGACTGGGGCACGTCCCGGCTCGCCTGGGTCAGTGTGAGCCTGTCTCTTATACACATCTAGATGTGTATAAGAGACAGACACAGCTCTTGGCCTCGGTTATCACCCCTCGCCCCTGTGACGAGGCTTCCGTGCTCCTAGGCAGGATAAAGCCTAGCTCACTGGGGGCCTCTGCATCCACAGCAGAACCGTCCCGTGGAAATCCAGTTCATCCCACAAAATACAGAAGGAGAGGAGTGGGAACCTGGGTGCCCACGGACACAGGGGGCACCGGAGGAGCCAGACTGTGTGAGAACCACCCTCCTCCACCACCCAAGCCAGCTCCCAGCCCCCACAGCAATCCTCCCCGCTGTGCAGCTGGTCTGTGACAGAGGCAAACTCCGATTTAACTGTTCAAGGAAATATCTGTATCTGGAAAAACCATAGCCTTGACTAGACGGACCTTAGTCGGCAAAGTAAAAAAAGTTGACAGAGTAAAATGGATACGAAATCAGAGAAACAGATCACCCATTGGTTTAAATACTAGCTGAGAATGTATAATGTGGGTTTAGATTCTCAAGAGGCTTTGTTTTCATTTTACTACCAGCAGAGTAGAAAGTATGAATGCACAGACCAGACGTGCTGGGGAACCAGCTGCAGCCCCCCAACCACGGCTGATCCCCTGGGCTCCCTGCCTGTCGCCCCAGCCCATCTGTGACCAGGGGTGAGTGGCCTGGCTCCTGACTGGGGCACGTCCCGGCTCGCCTGGGTCAGTGTGAGCAGCAGGCGGGGGCAGAGAAGGGAAAGCTGCCTTGACGGATGGGGCCAGGGGCACAGGCAGCACTCTGGGGTCAGCTCCTGGGGTGACAGGGTGATGTTCTCACGGGAGAAGCCACAGCTCTCCAGGGAGACTGAGCCAACACATCCTCATTAAACTCCTGTGATGCTTAAACCATTCGGAATAAACTCTGTTGTTGGATCCCATCCAACCTTTACCTGCCAACATATAAAGGCCACCCCCAAAACGCAGAGAAATACAACACAAGGCTCACTACCCTTGGCTTCCAGGACATGCACTTACAAGCATGAAATCTTTAAGAGTCGTAAGGACTTCATTTCAAACCCTGCCCAGGCATTTACTAGCAGCGTGACCATGGTCAAGCTCCAAGCCAATCAAAATGAGGTATGAACAGAAAGTACTTTATAAAGCTGTGTGATTAATGGAATTAACAGTAAATAGTAACATTAGAGGATGGGTCATTATAAATGCCACGCTAAGCACTTTTGTGTATTATCTCAACAATAATAATCCATCTAAAGAGTTAGGTCTACCACTAGCCAGAAAGATGCACCATGCTCATGGACTGCAAGACTTGAGACTGTTAAGATGTCCACTTACCCAAATTCGATATAAAGGCTTAATAATCTCAATCATAATCCCAGCAGGTTACCCAAATTCGATATACAGGCTTAATAATCTCAATCATAATCCCAGCAGGTATTTTCCTAAACTTTTTGTTTTGTATTGGGGTACAACTGATTAACGAACACTTTTCTGACAGTCTCAGGTGAACAGCAAAGGAATCCAACCATACATACACCATCCAGCAGGTATTTAATAACTAATTTATCAATAAAGAGTAAGATTTGACAAGCTGATTCTAAAGTTCACATGGCAATGCTAAGGGCCCAAAACAGCCACACAATCTTGAAAAAAAGAAAAGTAATTGACTTCAAGAATTACTAAAGAGCTAAAGCAAGCAAGACAGTGTGGTATTACTATAAAGATCAATAGATGAACAATGTAGAACAGATGGGCCCAGAAACAGACCAATACTTTTACAAGCAACTGATTTTTTGACGAAAACATAAAAATAATTCAATGAGAAAAGAAAGCCTTTTCACAAATGGTATAAGAACAACTTTCTATTCATTTGGGAAAATGAAATGAACCTCAACCCTTGCCTCATACTTCATACAAAAATTAATTAAGGATGTTTCACAGACTTAAACCATAATCCAGCTGGAAGAAAGAATATCTCCATAACCTGGTGCAGAAGATTTTTTTTAACAGAAAACAATACCATAAAACAAAAAAATAATAAATGAGATTTCATCAAAGTGAGAAACTTCTGATCACTAAAATGTTATAACCATCAAGAAAATGGGGGGCTTCCCTGGAAGCTTAGTCAGTAAAGAATTCACCTGTGATGCAGGAGACCCAGGTTCAATCCCTGGGTCAGGAAGATCCCCTGGAAAAGAAAATGGCAACCCACTCCAGTATTCTTGCCTGGAGAATTCCATGGACAGAGAGGCCTGGAGGGCTACAGTCCATAGTGTTACAAAGAGTCAGACACAACTGCGCAACTAAACCACCACCACCAAGAAAATGAATAAGCAAGCCACAGACTGGGAAAAAAACATCTGCAAAACATGTATCTGGTGAATATATAAAAAGCTCTTACAACTGAGGAATAAAGAGACAAACTACACAAACACAAGAACACTCCAAAACAAGACATACAAACAGATAACGAGCACGTGAAAAAGCGCTCACCACTGGCGGCCACTAGGGAGAAACCACTACTGCCACACACCAGATCGGCTAAAATTTAACAGACAATAACTTCAATGGTTGCCCAGGATGTGGAGCAACCAGAACACGCAGACACAGATGAGGAGAGTGTAAAATGGCACAACCACTCTGAAAACTGAAGTCTGGTAACTTCTAATACATAAAAATTTCTTATACATAAAAAAAAAAAAAAGATTGTCAACTTTCAATCCATAAACCTGCCCTAAGATTCAACTTTTCAGCCCTAGGTATTTAGCCAAGAGAAAGAAAAATGTATGCCCACAAAAAAGACTTTCATAAAAATTCTATGGTAGCTTTATTCCTAACAGTCGAAACCAGAAAACAACCCAAATTCCTTCTCTAGCAACAGGAAAACAAGTGAGCAAATTCTGGTGTATTTTTTCAATGGAATACAATTTATCAATGAATAGGAATGACGATCACCCTTGCATCTCAAAGACACTATGCTCAAAGAGTCTGAACGCACGAGGATATACTGTATGAGCCCTACTGTATGACGTCCTAGAACAAGCAAGACCAATCTATCGTTAAAGAAGGAAACATGTATATGGGAGTTCTTGAACTACTCCTGTAATTTTTTCTAAGCTGCAAAGCAGAGGGGAAAGTTACAGAAAATGAGGCACTCAAGGGTTAGCTGTTATCTTGATCAGTGTTCCTCCGAAGGCCCCTCTGCGTACACATCAGCCCCGCTTTTCCCATCCAACCATAACTCCGGGCAGGGCCCACTTGAGTCCTCAGAGCTTCCTCGTCCCCAGGTGCCTGAGGGAGCTTACCCGTCACCCCTGCAGCTGACAGCACCCTTCTAACTGCATCCATCTCTTCCTCTCCTAAACCCCTGTGTGTTAGCCACTCAGTTGTGTCCAGCTCTTTGGAGTGGGTTGCCGTTTCCTTTTCCAGGGGATCTTCCCAACCGAGGGACTGAACCCGGGTCTCCAGCATTAAACCCGGGTCTCCAGCACTGCAGGCAGATTCGTTACTGTCTGAGCCTCCAAGAGAGCCCTATACTCTTAAACATTTAAAGATACTGGACCTTTGATCTCTTTCCTGAAATAACCTAGTCTCTGAGAATAAAGGTCATGTCTTCTGTGGCATATTAATGACACTACTATTAACAGTTCTCATTTCTCAACTATGATTAGAGTTCATTTTTTGCATCACAAATAGAACATAGAAAAAGTGGGAAGACAGTGGGGAGAAGAGACCAGTGATTTTTTCCTATAGCAAAGAATACAGAAGGGGGGCGGGGGGTTCAGTTGGATTAGAACTGCCTGAGGCAAGGACAGCAGAGCACAAGTTACCTAAACAGATAAACTGAACAAGACAGAACCCTCGATTACCATCTGGAGACCAGCTCAGGAGCACAAATAAATGGAACAGAAGCAACTCTCAGATGTCTGTGCAAGTTTTGGATAAAGAGGGAGGGAGACCCTATAAACCTAGAAATACATGCCACAGAGTATTAACAATTTATAGCTGTAGAGAACTGATGCTACAAAGTAGTAATTAGGAACAAGACTCTAATGATCAAACAGAAATGGCACTAATTCTTAAGGTGAGAAAATCTCCTATCGGCTGTCTAAAGTAAATCTCCCCTGCTATTTTTCTCAGATAATTATCTTGAGATAATCTTCAGACATATCTGTTATTCCAAACCCCTGATATACA
This sequence comes from Oreotragus oreotragus, assembly GCA_006410675.1. Taxonomy (NCBI): domain Eukaryota; kingdom Metazoa; phylum Chordata; class Mammalia; order Artiodactyla; family Bovidae; genus Oreotragus; species Oreotragus oreotragus. The sequence goes on from SJYX01018737.1 coordinate 4,804, forward strand.
TAACATGTAAATAGTTAAATGCAGTTACAGACCAGGTCCCTGAACATGAAGAAAAAAGTCTGACAGACCCAGTGGACATGTATTTGTGATTTTCTCTAAGGAACTTCTGGGCATTCATGAAGTTAGAATCTCAAACAGAAGTAAAGAGGCCAGAAACGCAAAAGAGGAGGAAAAGGGCTCTTGTGTGGATCACAATAAACTGTGGAAAATTCTGAAAGAGATGGGAATACCAGACCACCTGACCTGCCTCTTGAGAAATCTGTATGCAGATCAGGAAGCAGCAGTTAGAACTGGACATGGGACAACAGACTGGTTCCAAATAAGAAAAGGAGTATGTCAAGGCTGTATATTGTCACCCTGCTTAATTTATATGCAGAGTACATCATGAGAAACGTTGGACTGGAAGAAAACACAAGCTGTAATCAAGATTGCTGGGAGAAATATCAATAACCTCAGACATGCAGATGATACCACCCTTATGGCAGAAAGTGAAGAGGAACTAAAAAGCCTCTTGATGAAAGTCAAAGTGGAGAGTGAAAAAGTTGGCCTAAAGCTCAACATTCAGAAAACAAAGATCATGGCATCTGGTCCCATCACTCATGGGAAATAGATGGGGAAACAGTGGAAACAGTGTCAGACTTTATTTTGGGGGGCTCCAAAATCACTGCAGATGGTGATTGCAGCCATGAAATTAAAAGATGCTTACTCCTTGGAAGAAAAGTTATGACCAACCTAGATAGCATATTCAAAAGCAGAGACATTACTTTGCCGACTAAGGTCCATCTAGTCAAGGCTATGGTTTTTCCTGTGGTCATGTATGGATGTGAGAGTTGGACTGTGAAGAAGGCTGAGCGCCGAAGAATTGATGCTTTTGAACTGTGGTGTTGGAGAAGACTCTTGAGAGTCCCTTGGACTGCAAGGAGATCCAACCAGTCCATTCTGAAGGAGATCAGCCCTGGGATTTCTTTGGAAGGAATGATGCTAAAGCTGAAACTCCAGTACTTTGGCCACCTCATGCGAAGAGTTGACTCATTAGAAAAGACTCCGATGCTGGGAGGGATTGGGGGCAGGAGGAGAAGGGGACAACAGAGGATGAGATGGCTGGATGGCATCACTGACTCAATGGACATGAGTCTGAGTGAACTCTGGGAGGTGGTGATGGACAGGGAGGCCTGGCGTGCTGTGATTCATGAGGTCGCAAAGAGTCGGACACGACTGAGCGACTGAGCTGAAAAGGCTTCCCAGGTGGCTCAGTGGTAAAGAATCCACCTGCCAGTTCAGGAGACGTGGGTTCTGTCCCTGAGGTCAGGAAGATCCCCTGGAGGAGGAAATGGCAACTCACGCCAGTATTCTTGCCTGGGAAATTCCACGGACAGAGGAGCCTGGTGGGCTACAGTCCATGGGGTTGCAAAGAGTAGGACACAACTGAGCAACTAAACACTAATGAACAGTTTCAGAACCTCAAGGCTCCTCCCCACAGGTCCTGGGTCCCCAGGCTGGGGCAGGTGGGGGGCAGAGAGGCCAGCTTCAGGGGCCAAAACCTGTGTGTCTGCAGAGGACCCTCCTGGTTTAATGTCACCATTCTGAACTGAATAATTTTCTCACAAGGAGCCTCAAAGTTCCATTTTACGCTGGGCCCCACAAATCACACTGCCTGTCCCGCTTCAGGAAAAAGACCACTGGCTCCCAATGAGCTGTGACGTGAAATGCATGGAGGTCTATGTTCTCCTCCCGTGTGGACAGCAGTCTGTAGTGCCGATTTGTTCGTAACGGGCCACAGAATGTGCAAACCAGGGAAAAGGTAAGCACCACCACTGACGAAGATGCTATACAAATTATCTGCTCTAATTTTCTAGATAATCACCACCTAGAAACTACTAAACAATTTCTAATGCCTTCCTGTTACCATAAATGTTTAGAGAGGATAATTTGACCTAGAAACACAGAAAGTAATCAGTATCAAGGAACAGAGGAAATAAAAAAACTATCTATTTTTGGAATCACAACCAATAAAAATAGGGTAACATACTATATAAGAAACATATCTCAAACAAACCATAAAAAATTTAATGTAGAATTTCTTAAAAAGAGGTTATCTGGGCTAAACAGTTTCTGCTCCTCAAGAGATGAACAACCCTACTTTTTTGTAGAGTGAAAAGTTTCTCAGGCCCATAACTTGCTTCAGATCCCTCAGTGTTTTCTATTGCACCTTACAGAGTATGGTACTATTTATCATTTATTTAGCATTTTAATGAAAAGCACATCATAAAATCTCCAAAGGATATAAAACAAATCTAGTAACAGATAACAGAAACATAACCTCAGCGTATTCACTCACAGTGACACAAAAATGAGTCGAGAAAGGTAAAAGACCTACGTAACAAACATTTCTCCTAAGAACAGGGAAGAAAACTTAAACAGAAGGTCCAGAGCCCTGAATGAAATCGCATCAATCCCTTCCAAATTAATGTACACATTCGATACAAATCTGATCAAAATCCAAATAAGACACTTAAAATCTGGCCAAGCGATTATTTTAAATACATCTAAAAGAATAAATGGATGGAAATAAGTGAGACATTTTCGATAAAAGTTTATTGGTAAGAAAGGTTACCTTGGGAGAAGGACACACTTTTGTAACAAAATGCACAAGTAAAGCCTGGAGGAACTTCCTGCCTGGTAGAGTCACAGGGAGAGGGGCCCCACAGTAGAGAAGGAGCCCTTGTGGGAAGGCAGGGAGCTGCAGGCTGCCTGCGGTCGTGTTCCCAGCCGGGGATGAGCCCAGGTCTCCCGCACTGCAGGCGGATTCTTTACCAGCTGGGCCACGAGGCAAGCCCTGGGTTTACAAAGGGAAGGGAGATCCTCAAAAGGGACCATAGGTGACTGTTCGCCTGGCCTTGCCAAGTGGGTACTTTTTACGTGTAAAAATCCTGGAATAAACAACAAGAAAAAAAGGACTGGTTATACACAATGAAAAATTTTTTAGCGGGACCTTCCCTGGCGGTCCAGTGGCTAAGACTCCACACTCCCAATGTAGGGAGCCAGGATTTGATCCCTGGTGAGGGATCTAGACCCTACATGCTGCAACTCAAGATTCCTCATGCCGCACTTAAGACTGCCAAAATAGATAAATATTTAAAACAACAACAAAAACACTTGGTTGGGGTGGGGGGGGGATCCAAAACAACATGTACAAAACTTAGAAGGCAAAAGACAAAATGTTGAAAATATTTGCAACCAATATAACTCACATGGATCTAGTAAACATTTAAAACAGTGGAACCAATCAAACACAAACTGGAAATTCAGTTAGGGAAGAAATAAGAAAACCAGCCAGCACTGGCATAGCCCCGTCTCCTGGAACACTCCTCACTTCCTTTCTCACCTGACCACATGTCACACACCTGTGGCAGGTGCCACCGCAGCTTGAGCAGCTTAGGTGCCCTAAGCAGCCCACCTGAGAGCTGCTTCAGTAACCGCCAACTCAGCTACAGTCCACCGGCTTTTTAAAACTGTCAATACACATGGCTTTGCTAATTTCTCAGATAATTATCTTCAGATAATCTTCAGACACGTCTGTTATTCCAAACCCTGGATATACATTCAACGTCTGCAAATTTAGAACAATCAGATGTCCTTTTCACCTCTCAAATTACCAAACATTTTTCAAAATAATGCTCATGATAATAGTAGTATCATCACGGAAAAGGAGACCTAAATGCCCAACAGAAGGAAAACAGGTCAATAAAGCATGATAAAACCAAACAACAGGTTGTCATACAACTTCCCAAAGTCCAATTTTTCAAAGGCTATTTAGTGACATGGGGAAAAAGCAGGCGCTGCTCCCACAGCGTGGTCCACAAATATAAACATAGCTCTAGGCTTGAAAATGAACCAAAAGAGAAACAAGGGCTGTCCTTGGGTGATTTTTGTTTTTTACCAATGTCCACATATTCAGAATTCTCAAATCCCATAAAAGGAAAAAGCCATTAGTTTTCAAATGCATTCTGTAAGAACTCAAATAAATGACACTAGCAGCATACTTTGTTATTTAAAATTTCTTTTCTTCTGCCTCTTTACCATCACTCTCCCTCTCAACACTGATAAAAAGTCTCAATATGCTGTACTGTGCAAAATCTTTTTCCTCCAGCTTCTGAAAATTGGTAATAATTAGCTTGATACTAAGATCAAAAAATACACATTCTTTCATTCTTTGCACTGCTGAACATGCTCTTTTTCAGGCTCCATTTACACTTCAAAGACACGACTGGACCGCTTCCGGTCTGCTCCTCCACTGGGCAAACTGCACTCGCATCCTGCGACAGCCTACCCTTAGAGAGCTGAGCTCTGGAGACAGGTTTCAGGAGGATCCCTACCTCACCATTCCTCTCTGCCTGAACAGTCTGTACCAACAACATGATCCATGCTGAAGACTCTTCCTCCTGGGAGTCTGGAATGTGGGTGAGGCTGACAGAGGGTGCCCACATGGCCAGCCCCAGGAAGAGCCCTGGGTGCTGAGGCTGCAACATGCTTCTCAGGCAGACAGCACTCACCAGGTGGAGTCACAACTCATGTGTAACTGCACGGCCCTGGGAGGGGCTGCTGGGTTTCCCTGGGCACGTTATGACTTCTGTACTTTTGCAGATGTGGGTAGATGGTTGGCACTGGGTCCCCAAGACCCAGAGGATCTACTGGGAAGATTCACAGGACTCAGGGCATAGCTGTCTTAATGGCTAAGATTTATTACTGCGAGAGGATACAGAGCAAAGTCAGAGAAAAAGAAAAACCGCAAAGGTCTGGAGGAAGGAGGTGTGAGCTGCCAAGGTCTTGCCACTGCCTTCTGCAGACTGCCTCTGCAGCCAGGCCAGGCTGCTCAGCGCCTTGCAATTCTAGGGCCGTGAGGATAAAACATTTACCCTTGACAGGGGCACTGTGCTGTCATCCCCTCCCGCAATGACAGAGCTGGAATTGACTAAATATACCACCTGGAACCACAAGTGCATTTCTCAAAAACCTAGAGGACGTCTGGGTTTGTACTCTGGCTGAGGGATGACGACGCTGATGGCAACAGCGCCCTCTGCTGGTCCACATCGAGGAACGACAGGCAGAGGAAACATGCAAGAGTGTCCTGTGAAGCCTTATGGGGAAAATGTCCCTTATGGTGAAAACAACAGATGAAAGGCGAATTGAATTGCTCCCATCACAGGCTCCCATTCTCTTTTACTCAGGCTCCTTCGTGTCCTAACAATCATCTCACCTTCTCAGGGTATAACAGTGTTCCAGCAGAGAAGGGCCTCCACCTGACACCCTTACGAGCCCACCGCCTTGAAAAGACAGTCACACAGGAGAAAGCACACCCTAGAAGCACAACGCTGCAAAGTACAACATACAGGAGACAGCAGCCAAGTGCTTGAGACCCTGGGCTCCGCAGTCAGCCCGGGGTACAGCCGGAGGGAGCACTCCAAGCACAAGCTTCAGCCGCTCCAGCAGTAACCCGGGAGGGGGCACAGTGCCCAGCCCACAGGCTTGCCATGAAGACTAACACAGGCACGAAGCGTGCGGCAGGCACCTGTGACGAGGGCCCGTCCGGGTTCTCTGCCACCCTCATCCTGGCCTCATCACAATCGAGGGCACAGCTCGGGCATGAGGGACGCACACAGAGGGCAGTCAACAGGACACGGTGCTCCCTGAGAACGAGGCGCGGGCAGTCCTCTCCTCTGAAGTCCCAGCAGCCCCCCCAGCATGGACTTCGGCCCAGCCCCTGAAGAGAGACCGTGTCAGGCCGGGAAGGCGGGACGTGAAGGGCACCCGAGGCCCCGGGGCTGGAGCCCTGCAGCCCGAGACCAAGCGCTCTGCCAGCAGCAGCCCTGGGCATGCACACGGCACCCTGGGAACAGGAGCGCATGTTAGCAGCCCCTCCACGGTGCGTATCAAGAAAAGGGATGAGATTTCATTCTCGCTTTTAAATAACAGAATCAAGGCAAATGGGTGGATAGACAGAGAAACTACTTTGGGCTCAATGAAAAGCAGAAAAAAAGGCAGGTGGGCCGTTTCTGGGCAGAGCAAATTCAAGCCCAGAATAGATCATTCTTTAGATCACCTTGCAATTCCTTCCAACCTCGAGAGTCCAAGATTCTGGGCATAAAGGGAAATGGAGAAAAAAAAAAAAGAAAAGAAAACCTGAAAGTTAAACAATCTAAGCAGTGAACTCAAAAAGCTAGGAAAAGATAAAAATAAAGCCCCAAACAGATGATTTCTAGGAAACTATATAAATCTTAAACTGATTCAATTAAAAGTAGAAAACTCTCTTATGACTAAAAACAAATTTAAAACATAAAAAACTGAAAACTAGTTTGAGTTTAAATGGAAAATACTAAAAACCAAATAACTGAAACTAGTATTTTTAAAATAAGCACATATATGAGAAGAGGAGCTTGTCTTAGAGACTCTAGGATGTTAACCGTCCTATCAGTTCAGTTCAGTTTAGTCGCTCAGTCGTGTCCGACTCTTTGCGAACCCATGAATCGCAGCACGCCAGGCCTCCCTGTCCATCACCAACTCCTGGAGTTCACTCAGACTCATGTCCATCGAGTCAGTGATGCCATCCAGCCATCTCATCCTCTGTCGTCCCCCTCTCGTCCTGCCCCCAATCCCTCCCAGCATCAGAGTCTTTTCCAATGAGTCAACCCTTTGCATGAGGTGGCCAAAGTACTGGAGTTTCAGCTTTAGCATCATTCCTTCCAAAGAAGATGTATTAGCGAAATTTACTATGTTGATAGTATAAAGGAGAAGAAATCATACCATCAATAGTTGCCAAAATGTATTTCATAACATTTAATAATTATTCCTGATTTTTGTAAAAAATCCAACAAATCCAGGAATAGAAAGAAACTCAAGAGGACATAACAAAAACCTAGAAGAAATGTACTTAGTGACAACATATTTCATTAATTCCCCATTAAGCTGGAAATACTCTCACAAAGGGGAATTTGCCAGTATCTTTCAATGTTATATTTGCAATGCACTCTTTGAGCTAGCGATCCTATTTCTAAGAAAGTCTCCCAAAGACAAGCTGACAAGACATAAAGTGATATGTGAACAAGGCTATTCACTTTATATTCACTAAACCACTATCTATAACAGCAAAGGCTGGAAACCACAGAAAAAGACATTAACAAGTGAAAGTCGCTCAGTCATGTCTGATTCTTTGTAAGCCCGTGGACTATACAGTCCATGGGATTCTCCAGGCCAGAATCTGGAGTGGGTAGCCTTTCCCTTCTCTAGGGGATCTTCCCAACCCAGGGATAGGACCCAGGTCTTCCGCATTGCAGGCAGATTCTTTGCCAGCTGAGCTACAAGGGAAGCCCAAGAATACTGGAGTGGGTAGCCTATTCCTTCTCCAGCAGATCTTCCTGACCCAGGAATTGAACCAGGGTCTCCTGCATTGGAGGCAGATTCTTTACCAACTGAGCTATTGGGGAAGGAGAAAAAGAGAAAGACCTGTATCTTATTCTAAAAACTAATCTTCAGAATAAATTATTAATTGGAAAAAATGAAGGAACTTCAAAGGGAGTCTAGTATGTCATATTTTAAAAATTGGGAGAAATATGAATATATTAATATATAGCATTATGTATTCAAAATGAAACACTGAAAGAAAACACTCTGGACTAATTCGAAGGATTATCTTTGGAGGGAGGGAAAGCACAGAAGTGAAGAGACAGGGCAGAAGTAAGCATCTCTGAACTACACTGTTTTACAGCTTCAACTCTGTACCATATAAATGTGGTATGTAATTTCCTAATGTAAAAACGGAAGCAAAGCAATCCTGAAAAATAAAAAGTCAACTGAAGCAAATCACCCTTATTGTCTATCAAGGTGACAGCAAACCACACAGAGCAGAATTATTTTAGGTGACTTAACTTTTTCTAAGGTGATATACATATCTTAAGCATATAAAAAGCCACAAGGAAAATCTTAATTATAATAACATGTAATGTGTGCTTAGTCACTCAGTCGTGTCCGACTCTGGCAACCCCATAGACTGTAACCTGCCAGGCTCCTCTGTCCGTGGAATTACTCCAGGCAGGAATACTGGAGTGGGCGCCATTTCCTTCCCCAGGAATCAAACCCCCACCCAGGAATCAAATCCAGGTCTCTGGCATTGCAGGCAGATTCTTTACTGACTGAGCTAAAAGGAAAGCCCTAACATGCAATCGGTTATTACTAATAATACCAGTATTTGGGGAGGGTGAAATTTTATATATTTTGATGTTGTTTGTAACAAAGACTTTCAGCATAAGAAAAGAAATATAAGTATATAAAAATGATAGGTGAATTAAAAACCCCAAGATCTTTAATTTAAATGAATGCATAATTTATTTCTACATGTTATAAAGTCAACAAACCTCATAGCTCTGCCCAGTGAAAACCCTAGAAGAGATGAAAACCCAAGAGCAACAGGTGTCCTTAGGATATAGATTATGATCTCTAAATGCCACAGTCTATAGTGAGAAATAAAAGGAAACAGAGGTCCTGGGGAAATGGTCAAGTCCAGGTCTGGGTGGGAAACAGACAACATGAGCTTGGAGCATCTCATCCTGTTGGAACACAAGCAAGTTACCAAAGGGGAAGACTCATGTCAGAAGAACAGAAGCAGACGACCCACGACAAGACAGTCTGAACATCACAGTAATAATAAAAACAATGGCTTCAAATGGACTAAAATAAATAGCCTCTGTTTTTTCAATCCATGAATTAACAACAATACCTCCCTTGAGAAGGAAATGGCAACCCACTCCAGTATTCTTACCTGGAACATCCCATGGACAGAGGAGCCTGGTGGGCTACAGTCCATGGGGTCACAAAGAGTCAGACAGGACTGAGCAACTGAGCACAGAAAATTTATAAGTCATCTTCAAAGACTATTACAGCATAAAGTAATACGCTGTATGTAAATCAAGAAAGAATCAAGCATGTATCATGCTTTTCCTGTATTAATTATATTTCATGGTAACTTAATAACTGACAAAAGAAAACCCTTCTTTATCAAATGCTAATAATAGATGAAGAAGGAATGATACAGTTATGAAGGGCACCCGAGGCCCCGGGGCTGGAGCCCTGCAGCCCGAGACCAAGCGCTCTGCCAGCAGCAGCCCTGGGCATGCACACGGCACCCTGGGAACAGGAGCGCATGTTAGCAGCCCCTCCACGGTGCGTATCAAGAAAAGGGATGAGATTTCATTCTCGCTTTTAAATAACAGAATCAAGGCAAATGGGTGGATAGACAGAGAAACTACTTTGGGCTCAATGAAAAGCAGAAAAAAAGGCAGGTGGGCCGTTTCTGGGCAGAGCAAATTCAAGCCCAGAATAGATCATTCTTTAGATCACCTTGCAATTCCTTCCAACCTCGAGAGTCCAAGATTCTGGGCATAAAGGGAAATGGAGAAAAAAAAAAAAGAAAAGAAAACCTGAAAGTTAAACAATCTAAGCAGTGAACTCAAAAAGCTAGGAAAAGATAAAAATAAAGCCCCAAACAGATGATTTCTAGGAAACTATATAAATCTTAAACTGATTCAATTAAAAGTAGAAAACTCTCTTATGACTAAAAACAAATTTAAAACATAAAAAACTGAAAACTAGTTTGAGTTTAAATGGAAAATACTAAAAACCAAATAACTGAAACTAGTATTTTTAAAATAAGCACATATATGAGAAGAGGAGCTTGTCTTAGAGACTCTAGGATGTTAACCGTCCTATCAGTTCAGTTCAGTTTAGTCGCTCAGTCGTGTCCGACTCTTTGCGAACCCATGAATCGCAGCACGCCATAAAGAAAACCTGAAAGTTAAACAATCTAAGCAGTGAACTCAAAAAGCTAGGAAAAGATAAAAATAAAGCCCCAAACAGATGATTTCTAGGAAACTATATAAATCTTAAACTGATTCAATTAAAAGTAGAAAACTCTCTTATGACTAAAAACAAATTTAAAACATAAAAAACTGAAAACTAGTTTGAGTTTAAATGGAAAATACTAAAAACCAAATAACTGAAACTAGTATTTTTAAAATAAGCACATATATGAGAAGAGGAGCTTGTCTTAGAGACTCTAGGATGTTAACCGTCCTATCAGTTCAGTTCAGTTTAGTCGCTCAGTCGTGTCCGACTCTTTGCGAACCCATGAATCGCAGCACGCCAGGCCTCCCTGTCCATCACCAACTCCTGGAGTTCACTCAGACTCATGTCCATCGAGTCAGTGATGCCATCCAGCCATCTCATCCTCTGTCGTCCCCCTCTCCTCCTGCCCCCAATCCCTCCCAGCATCAGAGTCTTTTCCAATGAGTCAACCCTTTGCATGAGGTGGCCAAAGTACTGGAGTTTCAGCTTTAGCATCATTCCTTCCAAAGAAGATGTATTAACGAAATTTACTATGTTGATAGTATAAAGGAGAAGAAATCATACCATCAATAGTTGCCAAAATGTATTTCATAACATTTAATAATTATTCCTGATTTTTGTAAAAAATCCAACAAATCCAGGAATAGAAAGAAACTCAAGAGGACATAACAAAAACCTAGAAGAAATGTACTTAGTGACAACATATTTCATTAATTCCCCATTAAGCTGGAAATACTCTCACAAAGGGGAATTTGCCAGTATCTTTCAATGTTATATTTGCAATGCACTCTTTGAGCTAGCGATCCTATTTCTAAGAAAGTCTCCCAAAGACAAGCTGACAAGACATAAAGTGATATGTGAACAAGGCTATTCACTTTATATTCACTAAACCACTATCTATAACAGCAAAGGCTGGAAACCACAGAAAAAGACATTAACAAGTGAAAGTCGCTCAGTCATGTCTGATTCTTTGTAAGCCCGTGGACTATACAGTCCATGGGATTCTCCAGGCCAGAATCTGGAGTGGGTAGCCTTTCCCTTCTCTAGGGGATCTTCCCAACCCAGGGATAGGACCCAGGTCTTCCGCATTGCAGGCAGATTCTTTGCCAGCTGAGCTACAAGGGAAGCCCAAGAATACTGGAGTGGGTAGCCTATTCCTTCTCCAGCAGATCTTCCTGACCCAGGAATTGAACCAGGGTCTCCTGCATTGGAGGCAGATTCTTTACCAACTGAGCTATTGGGGAAGGAGAAAAAGAGAAAGACCTGTATCTTATTCTAAAAACTAATCTTCAGAATAAATTATTAATTGGAAAAAATGAAGGAACTTCAAAGGGAGTCTAGTATGTCATATTTTAAAAATTGGGAGAAATATGAATATATTAATATATAGCATTATGTATTCAAAATGAAACACTGAAAGAAAACACTCTGGACTAATTCGAAGGATTATCTTTGGAGGGAGGGAAAGCACAGAAGTGAAGAGACAGGGCAGAAGTAAGCATCTCTGAACTACACTGTTTTACAGCTTCAACTCTGTACCATATAAATGTGGTATGTAATTTCCTAATGTAAAAACGGAAGCAAAGCAATCCTGAAAAATAAAAAGTCAACTGAAGCAAATCACCCTTATTGTCTATCAAGGTGACAGCAAACCACACAGAGCAGAATTATTTTAGGTGACTTAACTTTTTCTAAGGTGATATACATATCTTAAGCATATAAAAAGCCACAAGGAAAATCTTAATTATAATAACATGTAATGTGTGCTTAGTCACTCAGTCGTGTCCGACTCTGGCAACCCCATAGACTGTAACCTGCCAGGCTCCTCTGTCCGTGGAATTACTCCAGGCAGGAATACTGGAGTGGGCGCCATTTCCTTCCCCAGGAATCAAACCCCCACCCAGGAATCAAATCCAGGTCTCTGGCATTGCAGGCAGATTCTTTACTGACTGAGCTAAAAGGAAAGCCCTAACATGCAATCGGTTATTACTAATAATACCAGTATTTGGGGAGGGTGAAATTTTATATATTTTGATGTTGTTTGTAACAAAGACTTTCAGCATAAGAAAAGAAATATAAGTATATAAAAATGATAGGTGAATTAAAAACCCCAAGATCTTTAATTTAAATGAATGCATAATTTATTTCTACATGTTATAAAGTCAACAAACCTCATAGCTCTGCCCAGTGAAAACCCTAGAAGAGATGAAAACCCAAGAGCAACAGGTGTCCTTAGGATATAGATTATGATCTCTAAATGCCACAGTCTATAGTGAGAAATAAAAGGAAACAGAGGTCCTGGGGAAATGGTCAAGTCCAGGTCTGGGTGGGAAACAGACAACATGAGCTTGGAGCATCTCATCCTGTTGGAACACAAGCAAGTTACCAAAGGGGAAGACTCATGTCAGAAGAACAGAAGCAGACGACCCACGACAAGACAGTCTGAACATCACAGTAATAATAAAAACAATGGCTTCAAATGGACTAAAATAAATAACCTCTGTTTTTTCAATCCATGAATTAACAATAATACCTCCCTTGAGAAGGAAATGGCAACCCACTCCAGTATTCTTACCTGGAACATCCCATGGACAGAGGAGCCTGGTGGGCTACAGTCCATGGGGTCACAAAGAGTCAGACAGGACTGAGCAACTGAGCGCAGAAAATTTATAAGTCATCTTCAAAGACTATTACAGCATAAAGTAATACGCTGTATGTAAATCAAGAAAGAATCAAGCATGTATCATGCTTTTCCTGTATTAATTATATTTCATGGTAACTTAATAACTGACAAAAGAAAACCCTTCTTTATCAAATGCTAATAATAGATGAAGAAGGAATGATACAGTTAAGGAATCACCGTTTTATAATCTCTAATAAAATGATGGACCAGCCTTCCCTGGTGGCTCGGTCAGTAAAGAATCTGCCTACGGTGCAGGAGACTTACATGCAGGGCAGAAGACCAGGTTCAGTCCCTGGGTGGGGAAGATCGCCTGGAAAAGGAAATGGCACCCCACTCCAGTATTCTTGCCTGGAAAATCCCCTGGACAGAGGAGCCTGGCGGGCTACAGTCCAGGACCGCAAGAACGGGACGGCACTTAGTGCCTAAACCACCAGTAAGACAACGGATTAAGTGCGCGTCATCTGGTAAACATTCGTGGAGAAATTTACAGCAGAAGAAGCCGGGTTGTTCTGTTGATGAACCCACCCCACCGATGAACCCACTCACCAAGCTTTATATTTACACATATAACCTGAAAGACACAAAATACCAAAGCTCACACAAGAAGAAACAGATAACCTAAACAGCCCTACAGCTATAAAGGAAATTGACAATAAAGCTAAAAACCTTCCCACAAAGCAAGCTCCAGGCCTTGATGGCTTCAAAGGTGAATTCCACCAACCACTTAAGAAAAAAATACTGCCAATTCTATCCAAAATCCTCCAAAAAATTCAAGAGTTGGGAATATTTCCCAACTCATTCTATGAGATCAGCAGTGACCTGAGACCAAAACCACACAAAGACATTAAAAAGCAGTTGGAAGATACAGCAAAAACAATAGAGGGAACAGCTACTAACAATCTTAAGGAATGTGCAAAATTCGTATGAAGAAAATTCTGATACATTCCAAAAAGACATAGAAGTATTTTTGAACAAACTGAAAGACATTCCATACTTGGGGCAGGGGGGACAAATAAACAACAGAGATGTCAACTCACCCTAGGTTCACATATATTCTTCATAATTGTAATAAAAGTGCCAACACGCACAGAAAAGCCTAGAAATCTTCTTAAGACAAATGCAAAGACTCAGAGAAGAAGGAAGGTGTATGAACAGGCAGAGAAGCCAACCTGAAGTCGATCCCACTGACCAAACTGGGGACAATTTTAGCTTTACAAAGAACAATGTCTGTAACTAATTATAAATTATTGAGCACTTAATAACCCAAGAGTCCAAAGTGACACTGAACAAGACAGACAGGAGGGAGTGCCCTCAAAGCTGTTTCTACCATAGCCGGTGATAAATGTATCAATTTCGTCATCTGCAAACTGGTGGTTAAAAGAGAAAGGATTAAAGCATTTACCCTGCCATTATAGGAAGTCACCCAGTTGATGAGGGAAAACGTTCTCTCCAAGAGCTCAGCTAATAACTGCAGACAGAATGACGCAATTTTAAAATCACCATTTTCTGAACTCCAAAAAAAAGATGTAGGCAGGGAGTATTGCGAACATGCTGCTAAGCTGCTTCAGTCACGTCCACCTCTTAGTGACCCAATGGACTGCAGTCCACCAGGCTCCTCTGTCCATGGGATTTTCCAGCCAAGAATTCTGGGAGGGGTTGCCGTTCCCTCCTCCAGGGGATCTTCCTGACCCAGGGATCAAACCCAAGCCTCTCCTCTCCTGCACTGGTGGGTGGGTTCTTAGCCACTAGCGCCACCTGGGACGCCCAGGCAGGGAGTATTAATGGATGTCAAATCCATCAGGTGGAAGAATCTTGGAGAACAAGACATTCAGAAATGAAATATATAATTTCCCCCTATAAAATATTCTTACAACCAGTGTGAAACTTGAGTCTATGCAAGTCTGTACACTGAAGTTCAAGTTTACAGGATACAAGGAATGACACCAGGTGGGAACAGTCAGAACCAGGGCAGGTGCCTGCATCACCCCCACCCCTGGGTGACGCCCCCTGCCTCCCGTCCACCGCCGTCTGGGCTCCTTTGCCCTCACCCTGGGCATGCCCCACACTGGGCCTGTGGGGGCATCCACCACATTCACCACACTCCTTTAAGAAGGAAGAAGTCGGGGTGGGAGAGGGGGCACGTGGTGGGGCAAAGCACCAGGTACCATGGAAAGGATGAGCAGAGAATATTCTAGAAGGTAGAGAAGGGGGACGTGACGATGGAGTCAGAGCCAGCAACTGTGAGCAGGGCTGGCCCAGAAGCCCCACAGCCTGTGATAAGGGGTCTGCGGGGGGAGAGGATGCGCAGGGCCAGGACAGACACGGGTACTGGTCACTCGGGGGGCCTTCCTTAACTCAGGTATAAACAGTGGTCCCCGTGCCTCTCCAGACTTTGAATTTCACACCAAAACAAACACTCAAACTCAGGGAGCTTCACCTTTGCTGGCGGAGAGATTGCGAAAGGAGCCGCAGAGGCAGGACACGCCTCCGCTGTGCATATCCACGTGGAGCCTGTAGCCGTGCAGTCCACGCTCAGGGCTGTCGTCCGAGACGGGCGTGTGAGGAGGCAGCTCGTAGGGGCTGAGGAGCGAAACACACACACAAGCGAATCTGTTAGCCCCAGAGGCAAGACGCTCCGACGGGAAAGGCTCCCTAGAAAATGAACACCCCTTCAAGACACCAGCTGCCGCCAGCCCTCTGTGGATTCCCAACAGGGTTCAATACCACTGGCTCAGAAGAAGGGGATGTTCCTCTTCTCTACTTCTATACAAACAGGCAAAAACCGTGTGTTCCCTGGGCACCCCCGGACCACCACGACAGAACGTGGCTGGGACCTGCCCCGGACAGCAGCTCCGCTTCGGGTGGTCTCAGCATTCAGAGGGCTGAATGTGCGGCAGGAAGACACACCGGACAACAACCTGCAGCTCAGGGACCACCGGGACGAGACCCAGAGCTACGATGAACGAGGCTTCATCCAGGAAGAAACACATCGGCAGCTAATGCACCGAACGGAGAAGCACGCGGGAGCTTTCCAAGTCGGTATGTGGGTGCCTTGGCCCCGGGGGGTGAGAGGACTGGAGAAATGGAAAGCACAGCCCAAATGCTGACCTGAGGTCCATTAACAGGCGTGCTGTCCCAACCAAGCACAGCACACACCTGGAGCTCAGACCCCAGGGGCCACGTCGGCCTGCTGTCACGATACAAGCAAGCAGAGCAGCGCCAAGAGCATGCAGCGTCTCGGTGCGCTCGAATCTCGTTACTGTGAGGCGCTGCCCTGATCTACGGACCACATCCCGCAAGGCGCACCAGCCTGAGCCCTAACGAGCGTGGCGGAGGCTACTCGCAGGTAACCCCGTTACTGTTGGCAATAGCTGCGTAATTATGCTGTCGGCTTGTGGCTACTGATTAAAAACACGGTATTTTTGAAGCTATTCTGGGAATGTTAGGACGGTTTCACCTCAGACTCCCTTACGCTGACTGTACAAAACTGCACACACCGCACAGCGATACGTACACAGCAGGCGACCCCAGCATGCTCCTCTCCACAAGGCAGTGGAGATGCAGATTTGCCATAACAAACGCCAGCTCCTCTTCCCTCTGCAAAGGCAATTAAAAGAAGACATGCGTCAGCAGAGATATTTTCACTGTTCACAGGGTCGCTGTTTCTGATCGCAGCACATGCATCTCACAGAGAGATGTGGTTTCTTACCGTCTAAGACACCGCAGCGCTAACTCACCATCACTGCCTGATAAGACTTACGACGTCACAGTGATGGCAGGACCACGAGGCACCCGAGACGCACAGCGCGTGGAACTGGAAGCATTAACACCCTAGCACTCATGAAACATCAGAGTGCCCTGTGACATGTGCTGACTGTGAGAATATACAGTTAATTCCAGGTTGTTTCGAAGGCTTTTCAGAGATGAAGAGAACGCTGGTGAGACCTCCACCATGGGGTCAGCCAGAGTCCTGGCCTCTGTGCGGCCAGCCCAGGTGGACGACTCACGAGCCCAGAACAAGCCACATGCGGCCTGGTCCACAGTAGCCGTGCGCAGAGGGAGGCTGGGAGGAAGAGCAGAGGCCACGGCAGGACGAGGCAAGAAGCGGTCTGGAGGCTGGCATGGGGTCCGGGCACTGCCTGGCCAATGTGAACACGTGTGAACTGTTCCACAGTCAGCTTGTTCACAGCCCGCAGCCACAGGGGCAAGCCGGCCTGGCCCCGCGGGGAGCAGGACACTGTCGCCCCCGGCTGCCACGACCGCCCAGGGGACGAGGAGGAGCTGGTGGACTGGAAACCACCCCGGGGAAAGGAAATGCCTGGGGGGCTGCTCCCCCGCCATGAGCAGAGACACCTGTGGGCAGGAAGAAGCTTCCACAGAGGAAGGACACGAAGGAGAAGCAGGCAGGAGCGTGGACTGCCTGGAGGGGAGAGGACGTCCTGGGAAATCAAAGGGTGACGGGAACCCAGCACACGGGCAGGAAGGGCTTGTAGTGTGGGCGCGGGCAGCAGCAGGACCCCGGGTGGAAACGTGGAATCGTGAGGGGGCAGCAGGAACCATGCTCTCCGCCCCACGCGCGAGGGGAACGACGGGGGTATGGACGGGAGGCTGCGGGGTGGGTGCGCTCTGGGCTCACCTTCCAGAGCCCCACCACCAGGCCAGGGGGCAGGCAGAAGACCCGCATCAGCCTGTCGCCGCCCACTGCACTGGACTCAGTCAGCTGGCTCAGCTGGTACTTGGTGATCAGAGAATGCCATCGGGGTCTTTGAACGTCATGCCAAAGAAAGCAGAGAGGAACATGAGCATTGGCTGGCCCATGCTCTCGACGCTCTCCAGTGCTTCTAGAAAGACTTCTAGGAACCTCTAACCATGCACAGAAAGCTCCTAGGGAGAGACAACCTGCATAAATAGAAGGTAAATCAGGTAAGCCCAGAGTTCTCCCCAGCCCCACCCCTCGCTGCAGTGAGCGGCGGCATCGCCCAGGGGCGAGGGGAAGGGCCGTCCTCACAAGCCTGAACACCACCGCCACCAGGAGCAGAGCCTCAAAGTACAGCCCTCAGTAACGCAGATGAAATCCCTTGCTGCTGCTGCTGCTAAGTCACTTCAGTCATGTCCGACTCTGTGCGACCCCATAGACGGCAGCCCACCAGGCTCCCCTGTCCCTGGGATTCTCCAGGCAAGAACACTGGAGTGGGTTGCCATTTCCTTCTCCTTTAAATGGCAAAAAAGGAGCAGTCCACTGGGCTACCTGAAAGCAGATTTCATCTCTTCTAGTTATTATCAAGAACAACTCAGAAATAGTGGAAATTGTTAAGGTCAGAAAATAAATTTAAACCAAAATCACAAGGGTATTCATGAACGAGATGCAGCGTGAACCCTGTTAGGATTGAGAGTCTGAGAGTAAGTAACTCCCACGTGCAGAACACAGCTCTGACATGCAGATCAACAGAAGGAAACCACGCTATCCGCTCCACCACGGCAGATGGAGGTGTCTGTCCTTCCCGGAGGCAATCCGGGAAACCGGGAGGGAGAGGAGCACTCAGTGGCTGGTTGACACAGTTCAGCTGCCATCAGAGAGAACTCTCTAAGGAGCGCGGGCCCCTCCAACACCTAAGGCACACACCAGCTGGTGATGGGTGTTCAGATGTTCGTTAGGCAGAAGCATGTAAAAACTAGGGTGTTCCACTGTGCACTCTCTGAAAGCAGAGGGGCTGTAAGCATGGAAACCAGACCCGTCCGTGGCTACCTGACCACCTGAGCCCCTCATCCAGCTTCTTGCACTAAGAACCACACAGGTTAGGTGAGCATGGGAGTGAGGCAACGATCTAAAATTTGGCAAAAAAGGAGCAGTCCACTGGGCTACCTGAAAGCAGATTTCATCTCTTCTAGTTATTATCAAGAACTCAGAAATAGTGGAAATTGTTAAGGTCAGAAAATAAATTTAAACCAAAATCACAAGGGTATACATGAACGAGATGCAGCGTGAACTCTGTTAGGATTGAGAGTATGAGAGTAGGTAACTCCCACGTGCAGAACACAGCTCCGACATGCAGATCAACAGAAGGAAACCACGCTATCCGCTCCACCACGGCAGACGGAGATGTCTGTCTTTCCCGGAGGCAATCCGGGAAACCAGGAGGGAGAGGAGCGCTCAGTGGCTGGTTGACACAGTTCAGCTGCCATCAGAGAGAACTCTCTAAGGAGCAGGGGCCCCTCCAACACCTAAGGCACACACCAGCTGGTGACGGGTGTTCAGATGTTCATTAGGCAGAAGCACGTAAAAACTAGGGTGTTCCACTGTGCACTCTTTGAAAGCAGAGGGGCTGTAAGCATGGAAACCAGACCTGTCCGTGGCTACCTGACCACCTGAGCCCCTCACCCAGCTTCTTGCACTAAGAACCACACAGGTTAGGTGAGCATGGGTGTGAGGCAACAATCTAAAATTACACCCCAGGGGCGAATACCCTGGGGGCAGCTGAACACCAGGCTGGGGACCGAGTGTAGTAGCATCCCCCGTGACACAGCCAGCACAACACGTCCGACCAGGAAGGCGCGTGTTACAGGGACGTGCAAACGGGAAGCCACGTAAAGACAGCTTTCGCTGGTTAAAAACAAAGTCCTCATGGAGGACACAAAGTAAAATTCACCGTGTCTCTCCTTTGCCGTCACACAGATGCATACGAGGGTTTGTATTTCCGCACCATGGACACATCTGCTCACACACTTGGAATAAAAGTGTCGATCAAAACAGATTCCTGAGAAGCACTTTCAGAGTTTGTTCACCACCGCTGATCAAATAAATGCCGGCTGAAGTTCAGTGAGTTTTAATGGAAATAAATTACATTAAATGAATTTTCACAGTGAGTTTAGCTTTCTGTCACTGTGCAGTATCGGGTATTCCTGACTTGGATGACAATTTCAGGAACATAGTATCTTTGAGTGAGTTTACAATTCAACACCATCCATTTATGAACTTTCTTGAGCGTTTTACTTTGATGCAAACTGTTCTGTCCTCATCCCTATAAACATAATTTCACGATGTGCCAGTAAGGTACTGTTCAGTCACACTGGTACAGAGGCTGCAGACTCATTCTCTGAAAACAATTTCATGGTGCATAAAACCTAAACACTGCAAAAGGAAAATCTGGGGTCCACCATGATATCAGGTAGAATTTCAAGAGTTACACAGATAAAGATACCATTCCAAAAAAGTAGCTGGTCCCAAAATATCTTCGGTTAATATAGCCAGGGGAAGTGATGCCAATGTTTTCCTTCACAGTAGTAAGAATATTTTCGGAATACAATAAAACCTAGACTAGGAATACGACACCCTTATGGTCACAGCATGACAACCGGACCAGTGATCACGGAACAGCCCTCAGAGAGCCAGCGCCAGAGGCAGGACCACAGACAAGCAGCTCGGCTACAAACTGCAGAATTGTCTCTGTATCCAGGGAGACCAGGAAAGAGGGCAGTTCTACTGAGCAGAAGGCAGATGCTGCAGTGAGATCTCAACACCTTCCTCGGCAGAGGCTGGGAGAGCCCGTGGTGGGGCTGCAGCTCAAAGGGCGGTGAGAACAGGGCACTGCGAGGTCAGAGGGGCTGGGGGCGGGAGAGGAAGCGGCGCCAGAGACAGCAGCTGCCACCTGTGCATTTCCACACACGCACAGCCAGGAGCTCGGGAGGCCACACGTGACAAAATCCAGCTTAGGAAAGTCAGCACGACCGAGTTCTTGGGAAAACCAAAAGCCGAAGAATGAGTGTGAACCCAGGGCACACCCACCTCACAACGGAATAATAAGGACTCAATAAGCACCAGCAATAAGACACATAAGACCCGATGTATGTGCAGCAGTAAGACCGGATGTGCGCGCTGGATGGTGAAAATCTGTGGTTTCACAGCAGCCATGCACACTAAACACTACATCACAATCATCCTCACCCCATTTTACAGATGAGAATGTGGAGGCATGGTCTGCAAGCCGTCTGCGCAAGATGGCACAACTAGTGAGTTCCACAGAAAAGCACATAAAATAGCTAGTGACTGTATGATCCAAAGCGTAAACTGTGATTACTGTATCACTTATTAAAGAAGGAAAAAAGGATCGTTTTATAGGTAGGAAAGTCAGCACGACCGAGTTCTTGGGAAAACCAAAAGCCGAAGAATGAGTGTGAACCCAGGGCACAGCCACCTCACAACGGAAAAATAAGGACTCAATAAGCACCAGCAATAAGACACATTAAGACCCGATGTATATGCAGCAGTAAGACCTGATGTGCGCACTGGACGGTGAAAATCTGTGGTTTCACAGCAGCCATGCACACTAAACACTACATCACAACCATCCTCACCCCATTTTACAGATGAGAATGTGGAGTCATGGTCTGCAAGCTGTCTGCGCAAGACGGCACGACTAGCGAGTTCCACAGAAAAGCACATAAAATAGCTAGTGACTGTACGATCCAACGCGTAAACTGTGATTACTGCATCACTTACTAAAGAAGGAAAATAGGATCGTTTTATAGGTCTCTATGTTAAAATGCTTTTAAAACTAAAACACTCAGTCAGCCACCTATCATCCAGGAAATTGTCATGAAAAAACCATTCCCTAAGCCATAGATAGGGCTTTCCTGATGGCTCAGTGGAAAAGAACCTTCCTGCCAATGTAAAAGATGCAGGTTCAATCCCTGGGTCGGGAANAACTAAAACACTCAGTCAGCCACCTATCATCCAGGAAATTGTCATGAAAAAACCATTCCCTAAGCCATAGATAGGGCTTTCCTGATGGCTCAGTGGAAAAGAACCTTCCTGCCAATGTAAAAGATGCAGGTTCAATCCCTGGGTCGGGAAGATCCCCTGGAGGAAGAAAAGGCAACCCACTCCAGTATTCTTGCCCGGAACACCCCACAGACAGAGGAGCCTGGCGAACCTACGGTCCATGGGATCGCAAAGAGTCGGACACGACTGGGCAACTAAACAACAACAACGAGCTTATCGACGCGTAAGCCCCTTCTTTTCCTATTCGACAGTAATCCAGACTCAAAGAGAAGGCTTGAACGTGCAATCAAATCAAAGTATACCACTGATATTTTTTAACGACGAAAGGCAGGCCAAGTGTCATTCCACGTGACACAGCCTCACCCAGCGGCACGCACCTGATCCTGCTGGGGGTTCTGGACTGGCCCATGAACACCGGCGTCGCCCCACACAGGTCCAAGGTGGACAGCGTGGCCAGAGGCGGCCAGTCCTTGCCGTACCACACGACGGTGACCGAGGAGTCGTTGACGGAGAGGTCGGCGTGCTGCATGGTGTACTCTCGCCCATCGGCTCCTCTCAGGATGATCACCCAGCCGAGGCCAGACACTCTGAAGACGGAAGAGCGAGTGAGAAGGTCTGCCTCGTGGCAAAAAATAAAAACGCAGTCTGCCACCTGTCATCTCTAAAGCACCTGGAACCCTAAAAGCCCAGGCTCCTAGCACACGCCTGACCCGCGTTTTCAGGCCATGGCAGCTCTCTCTTGGGACCTGTCACCTCACCTCACAAACACCCGTGGAACTGCTGTTCTGTGCCAGGAACCAGCGACACACAGATGAAGACGGCCAAGGCTCTGCCCAGTCAGCAGGGCCTTGAATCTCCCGCTTCACTAGAGCCGACTACCAGGCCTCATAAAACCTTTGGACCATATATATGGGGTGGGAAAATACCATTCATTTTATAGATACACAAAACCAGAAAACATCCAACAGTCCCACCACGCGTAGGACCTGTGTACACAGTCCTCGGGGGCTCAGGCCCCCCTTCTTTGCTAACGCGAGGCCTACCTAAGGGCCTCCTTGGTCTTCACCGGGAGGCCTGTGTGGGGGTGCAGAGGTTTGAGAACCTGCGCTAGAGCCGCCTTTACAGACGCTATCTGTTTTGTAAGATACTCTTTCTTCCAATATCCAGCTTCTTTGTCCCCCGCTGACAGTAAGTTCACGGACAAGTCCGTCTTCTCTGCCGGATCAACTCTCCAATGAGATCTTTTAGGTGAAAAGGCAGCTGAGTAGAGTCTGATCCAAATAAAACTGGGGGAGGAGAGGAAACAAACGTGTTAACGAAGAGACACTGCCACGCACCTGCCACGAGTGTCAGAGAAACACGCAGCAACGGGTCACGTGATTTAACAGCTAGTCAAGTAACTGTTGTCTATTTATTTCCATGACCAAGTCAAGCTAAAAGTTCACAGCTGTTCAAGTGTCACCACGAAGGTTAGTGTTTTAGATTCACTGCCCTAGAGACACACGCTAATGGGAAAAGTGAGCTTCCCAGGGTGGAGGGAAATGAGCGATTTCATGTTATCCTGGTGTCATCCCAAGTAAGAGCTGCCTTCTCACACCAATAACTGAAAAGGTCTAACACAGGAGAAAGCAAGAAGGGTACACAATGTGACTTCCTAGCTTATACACATGCGTGTCTTTGAAAAGATCAGAAAGCAGTTTTATGCATACATACACATGTACACACACACACAGAGAAATGCTGATGGTGACTGACACGTATTCTAATTTTTTAACAATGAACATGGACTGCTTGCACAAAGAGGAAAAACTGAAGACGGTTAATAACACCTAACAAGAGCTAACATTTCGGAACACTAGCCCTGAGCACACTTCAGCACTTCTCAGGCATGCACTCACTTCGCCCTTCCAGCAAACCCAGGAGGTGACGGCTGCGACTGTCCCCACTGCACGGACCATGTGACTGAGGCCAGGCTGCAAGGTGCCCGGCCCAGGTCTGCTGACAGAACCACCGCTGAATCCTCACAGCCTCAACCCCTGCCTGTCCCTGACTCAGCAGCATGGACACATGGGCTCAAACAATCACATCCACGCCCAAAGCGCCCACCAGCCGGGGCGCTGGAATTCAATGCCACTCTGACCCAGAGGAGGCAAAGGGCAGGGGGTCACAGGAGTGGAACAGCGAAAGGGGCTGAGCCGGGGGCTCCCCTCGCCAAAACTCTCCATCAGGAAGGAAAGGCATTTCGGAGGGAAACTAAGGCAGGCATTGACACAGGGATTCCTAGTGTGAAAGGCAAAATTTACATAATTAATTATTGACTAATTCCTGTCTCCACGTTTCTATTGAATGCAAAAAAGGATGATCTGCAGGAGGCCTGGGAGGCAAGACTTCTGGAGGGGAAGGTCTGGAGGGGTCAGCCTTTTTGCAGGGGGTCACAGGAGTGGAACAGCGAAAGGGGCTGAGCCGGGGGCTCCCCTCGCCAAAACTCTCCATCAGGAAGGAAAGGCATTTCGGAGGGAAACTAAGGCAGGCATTGACACAGGGATTCCTAGTGTGAAAGGCAAAATTTACATAATTAATTATTGACTAATTCCTGTCTCCACGTTTCTATTGAATGCAAAAAAGGATGATCTGCAGGAGGCCTGGGAGGCAAGACTTCTGGAGGGGAAGGTCTGGAGGGGTCAGCCTTTTCAGACAGCACAGTTGGAGGGATCCTCTGACACTCTCCATGCGGGGCTTCCCAGGGAACGAGCCAGCAGTCAGACCCCTGCCCACTACCAACATCGCTTGCTAGTATGAGTTTTTCTAGTCATTTCTCACAAATTTTTCTAGTCATTTTTCACAAAATCATTTCACTCCAAGGCCTCTGTCTTATTCATGTTTCAGCTCAAAATCTTACAGGCTTTTGTACATAGACTAACAGATGCAAAATAATGATCAGTTGAGAACATCCAGGTAATCTGAGCTCTTTCACCAAAATCCCTTGAGAAGATGCTTGCTTCTGAAAACTCCCTTTGCATAAATGCCTGTCCATGCTTTCTTCTGATTTACTCAGTTAATCCACTTCAGTGTTATTCTACTTCAGCAAGATCTCCACTGAACCCCAAACTTCTCACCTCTGTACCACAGGAAATGCGGCTCGCTCTATTTTCCACAAGCTCCAGCGCTCACAAACTACAGAACACTGCCCGGAGAGGGGTGTGAGGGGCAGGGCAGTGACGTCACACCCTTGGCTGGCCACAGGTACCACCCTACACTTTCACACACATTATCTCACTTAATTCACCATCCGTGGGGCCTCAAGAGAATAAAAAAAATCCTACACAATTAAAATATTCAATATTACGTATATTGTTCCTCTTCATTATCTATAAAACACAAAGGCCAAGCTTAAGAGGCTTTTAGACAGTCCCCAAACCCAAAAAACATTCATTTCTTGATCACAAAATGCCCAACCTGGTTAAAAAAAACTAGAGCAGACTGAAGGGCAAGAGTTATCTGACTATGAGCCATGCACAGAAAGAATTCCCTCAGGTTGGTCAGGAAATGGGACCAATTTAATGGTCTGATAAACAGTGTTTCCCAGAGGACTGGAGAGAGCCAGGTTCAGCCCGATCCAGGCTTCCCTGTGACCCCCCACCACCACCGCAGAGCCAAGGGCTCATGCCGAGGGCTGCCCCATCCAGGTCGGGGGGACACCTCCCAGACAACAGGGGCAAAGGGAGACCCCACCCTCGTGACGCATCTCCCCGTAGGTCAACAGTGTAACTTGCCACGGGACGGCTCCTGTCCTCTCGTCAAATAAGGCTCAGAAAGTACCACCAACTTATCAGGAACATTCATGGTTTACCTGTTCAGTTGTTAACATGAAGTTGTTTTATGAAGTCTGGCTGTGAAATCAGACTGTACCTCTTAAGAATACAATTCAACTTATCCCACTAAGACTCTCCTCCATAAAAGAGAACAAGAGGGTAACTTCAGAAGAAGCTCCGACTTTTATAGCACAACCACTTCCAAGAAAGTGGGATGGACAGGTAACCGAGAACAGAAGTCCAAAGAATCTAACTACAGCTGAGGCTCCCAGCCTGCTGAGAGCCCAGGGCCTGCACCCTGTGGGCCGTGGACCGAGGGGACAAAGCCTAAGAAAACTTACGGCTTAGCAGTTTATCTGAACAGTCTCAGTTCTGTCCTTGAATTAAGCAAAAACTCCCAAGAAGCTACAGTTCTGGTCATTTAGTCAACCCTCTCCTTGAAAAACTCCTCACTGCTCTTTGCTTCAGTGAATGTCTTCATCTCTGAGGGTCACTAAGGGAGAGACACACAAAACTTGCTTTCCATTCATTCTCGAACTATCTCAGGAACTGACACTATGCATACATACTGACACAGACACATATTTTCTCATACAGGAAATATCTTTTTTAAGTTAACAGATAAGAAAACCACCCTGACCAACCAGAGAATGGCATATGTCCCCTTCTTATTATGAGAACGTGGCTGGAGAGATTTTTAATACAGATTCTAGAACACAGAATTTAAATCTGCAGAGGGATCCGATACTTTTTTCACCTTCCCCACTGGCTCTGATGCAGCCGTGTCTACACACCACAGCCCTCCCCCGTCCCTCTCCGCCCCCTCACCGAGTAAACCACTCCTGAAATCCGCATTCCCCTCTGTCATGCTCTCTGCCCTGGTTGACACGGGGCTTCTGCGTGGGACCAACACCCTTCTGACCCTTCTGATGTGGAAAACAGAGGGGTGTCACAGCCAAGACCCCACAACGCTCACCAGAAGCTGGGGGGAGCCCACTTTTCACCCTCGAGACAACGTTCTGAGCCACCAACAGAGATCACAGCGAAGCACAGAAGAAGGGGTTTCACCCCTCTTCCCACGGACCCCCCACCATCCCGGGGGCTCTGCGGGCCTCCTCGCCAGGGCAGAGGCTCCCTGGGCACGCTCTGTCTTCCCCGCCCTCCCCTCACGCCCCTGCACCAAGCACGTCCCACGGCAGCCGGGTTTCGGGGAGCCCCTCCCTTGTCTTCCTGCAGGGTCTGCTCCACAAGGCCCAGCGGGGCAGGTCAGGGCAGGTCCCACGCCGGCACTGCGGGCTGCGGGGGAAGCCTGCCCACCTCTGGGGGACAGCGAGTCCTCCCAGAAAACAGACCTGAGGCCACTTTCTCCACCAGCTTCATAGAGAACAAGCGTGACCTTTTCCAGTTCATGCAAAGACTATCCCTTTCCTAAAACGCGGAAGGGCAAACTATTGAAAACTTCACCCGGGAGACATACGTGTGAAACCACTGGACCCAACAGCAACATGCAGTCTCCTTACTTGTCATTGGCCAGGTGATAGAAGCGCCTGCTCACACACCCGGCGCACAGCAGGGCCGCTGCGTCCAGATAGGACAGGATCTTCAGCAGGACTTCTGAGGGCAAACTAGGGGCAGGGGGGAGGAGAGAGTCAGAGCAGCTTCCAGAAAACACCTGGCCGTTCACCTCCCAACGCAAGCAGCCCTTTCTGTGCAAGAGTCCCGGGGCTCCCATCTCAGCTCCGCCAGTGTCTCTCCCTCCGCCCTCCTTGAGCAGGTGGGACACGGGCAGAGAAGTGAACGAGGCAATGTCAGAAAGCAAAGCCCCACAGGGAGAACAAGGCCCGCCCCTCCCCTGGGCCTGCGGGCTGCCTCCCTTGCCCCCACCCCCAGCACCCCGCTCCAGCAGCAGGTGCAGGGCCCCGCCCACCACGCTGCCCCTCTCTGGAGGCTCTTCTCCAGGCCTTTTCATCTCTGTGTTCAGTTCTCAGCTTAAATGTCAGCTCCTCAAGAGAAGTCTTGCCTGACCATCCCACCCTACTAATCTGGATTAAAGAGTCCATTTGCTTTCTGGACAGCACGTACCCCAATTTATAATCCACTCCTTGTTTCAATCTGGGTCTTCCATAGGACTGGAACCCTCATGAGAACACATGTGAGTGGCTTCCCCAGGCAGAGCGTTTGGTTCAGAGAAGGCCCTCGGGTATCCATGGACAGATCAGCTAAAGCGCTATTTGTTCTAGTTCTCCCATCAGATTATTGTATGACAGAGTCTATTCCCAGAGAAGAATAAGAAGACAACTCTTGAGAGTGCCTTAGATAACAAGATGAAACCAGTCAATCCTAATGAGGAAATCAGTCCTGAATTGGAAGGACTGATTCTGAAGCTCCAATACTTTGGCTGCCTAACGCAAAGAGCCTACTCATTGGAAAAGACCCTGACNAATACTTTTAAAAATTCATACACATACAAGCTATATTCTCACAATCATGCAACATGTCTATATCATTAAAGAATACTTAAAGGAAGCTCTCCAAGCTCTCCAATGGATAATTTCTTTATCCATTCATCCATTGACAGACACTTAGGTCAGCCATTTTTTTTAATAAAGCATAATATTAGTATCTATAATTGCTGTTGGTTGCAACTAATACATTAATCGATTGTACAATGACTATGGCTGGGTCAACATCCTAACACTGCTTTAAGTTGTCGTTTTGTCCGCATAACAATAGTTAACATTATGTGCTAAAGATGTGAAGCCCTGAGATGACTTGATAAACAGATTTTGTAATCTCAGAAAAGGTCTCTCTATATTTTACTGCTTACATTTTTTTTCCCTTTACGTTGACAAATTTTAACTTGAATTTAATTAAGGTTATAGTAAAAAGAAAGCCAAGGCACAAGAAAGTGATAAGACAAATTCAGAAGGTGGAACATTCCGTGTAACAAATGACATGATCTTTTCAGCAAGTCAAAATGCTAGTGCAAAATAAGATTATTGAAAATTAAAAGAAGTGAAACAAATACAAGAAAATCATATTGGATTGGATCTTAATTCACACTGTTCTAAAGAATTCACATTAATTCACATGTTCTAAAGAACATACTTGTGACAACTGCAGCTGAATATGATTATTAATATTGTTTTTATAGCTAAACTCAACACATTGTTCAGATTTTCTCAGTTTATTACTAATGTCTTATTTTGCTCTAGGAAGCTACATATAATATATGTTTTTCAGGCCCTGCTTTGAGATTCTCTAACTTCAGGGGAGTGGTTTGTTGCATAATGTATTCTAATCAAATACAGTACTTATCTGTTAGATATTTGACAAGTGTGGTAATGGAATGCTTACTAAGTAGACGTCTACAATTGACATGATTCAAATGCATCCAAGTATGTTATTTAGGAAATAAATTTTATGTGTATAAGCCACTATATGCTCACAAAGCAAATCAGCAAAGAAATACAATATCTGTAGGTGTTTTTTTCCTTAAGACATTAATGATGTTATACATCCTAGCAAACTGAACCTCAGCTGTGAGGGAGAAGAGGAATATAATAGTACTTGAGGGAGCACTTGAAGGGCAAAGGTGAAGCTTGTAGTCAAGGACACTGTCATTAATCATGTTTGCTTTGACCCCACATCACCTTGTACAAGGGCAACCTAAGAGGACCGTTAGCTGAGCTGTTAGAAACTGTGACAATAAAATCGAAACTCAAAATCTTTAAAATTCTGAATTAGATTTTTCCCACACATTCTCAAAAGAGTTAGTGATTTCCCTGATCTTCACCATTGATTAATATATTGATTGATTCTATTTACACCACAATAATTGAATTTTTCAGAGGCTGTGCAACATCATCGTTTCCATGAACTGGCTTGCTTAAATACAATTCATTGATTAAAATATTTTACTGTATACATGATTCAGACATTTAGCATTTAATGCCTCATAGGATGAGTCACAGTGTTACATGTTTTATTTAATTCTTTAAATAAGGGCTTGATTAGAATCTGATCTCAAGTTAAATTCTATTAGTTATATAACCAACTCTTTAACATTTTTGAGCCTCACTTTCTTTTTTAGTAAACTTCAGGTAACAGGGGTAAATAATCATCTTACAAAGTCACTGTGAGGATTCAGTGAGGTAATTTGAAGTAAAGAGTTTAGCCCACTCCATCTGCCACAAAGAAACACTCAATATATGTTAATTTTTGTTTTATTTAAGGTCAGTTTCATGGGGTTGTATATGACTTGCACAGCTGCACAGGGCTTTGCCATGCAGAAGGGTCCCCTACTTGGTTTCATGCTCTGATGCGTCTGTCTTGAATTTCTTATTATTTTTGAAAGAGGGGCCTCATATTATCAGTTTGTACTGGAAATTATGTAGCTAGTCCTTGATTCACTCAAATAAATTTAAGGTCTTTGAAGTATGGGATACCATAGATGACTTCATACCCATAATATGTTCTTTAATGCTTAGCCCAGTTTCCTGCATGTAGAATATAACAATTTATTAAAAATAACAATAGTAGTTTATTTAGGGCAGTTGATGTAGAATTTCATTGGTAGACACAAAAGACCTGCCTGGGAAAAAGTGAAAGTGAAAGTCACTCAGTTGTGTCCTATTCTTTGTGACCCCATGGACTATACAGTCCATAGAATTCTCCAGGCCAGAATACTGGAGTGGGTAGCCTTTCCCTTCTCCAGGGGATCTTTCCAACCGAGGGATTGAACCCAGGTCTCCCACATTGCCAGTGGATTCTTTACCAGCTAAGCCACAGGGAAGTCCAAGAATACTGGAATGGGTAGCCTATACCTTCTCCAGCAGATATTCCAGACCCAGGAATCGAACTGGGGTCTCCTGCATTGAAGACAGATTCTTTACCAAGTGAGCTATCAGGGGAGGTAGATACAGAAGGCCTGCCTGGGAACCACATGCAATTACTTCATGCCTCAGCATCCAAATGGTACATTCCTATAATTTCAAGAAGTAAGTCTTGTTCCCTTTTGGGGTATGCTGGCTGAGACATACAAAGTGATGATTTCACTGCCTACCAGATGCTGTGTTAAAATAAAATAGAACTTAAAGAGACCTAATCTCTGGCAGTTCTACTAGCTGCCTACTGGGGATCATTTTGCAATGAATGTCCAATCATCGGACCCTGATAAGTTATCTTGCCTCCCACTGCCTTCTGCATAGGGGGAAGACACAGGACCCGTGGCAACAGTCATGCAGAATGGGGACATTAAAAGGTATGCTGGGCCCCAGAGAGTTAAGGGTAGTTAATTTTGCATATCTTGTATGATATGCATATCCTTATAGCAGAATCAGAGCTGCTTTTTTGGGTGCTAGCATATATTATTATTATGGGTCAAGAATGTCTTTTCATTATACTTTATGAAGGCCTCAGAATTTTGACTGAAGAAATCTGTTTAAAATGAAAGAAATCAACATGGATGCTATCTCTTTTGGAATACTGCTCTTCAAAGTGGCTAACTAATTTGGTCAGAGAGCTGGGTTAATGGTACTCCAGGATAACCGGTCCAATGTACCAGAGGTTCTTTATATTATCCTGAGGCTATAAATGAGAACATGTCAAACCAGCTATTTCATATAAACTANTACTGCTCTTCAAAGTGGCTAACTAATTTGGTCAGAGAGCTGGGTTAATGGTACTCCAGGATAACCGGTCCAATGTACCAGAGGTTCTTTATATTATCCTGAGGCTATAAATGAGAACATGTCAAACCAGCTATTTCATATAAACTCTAAGTGAGACATCAAGGGCACTTTACAGAGAGCATGGGCCAGTATTAGAACCAGCACTCATATATGATGGTCAGCTTAGAGAGCATCTAGGCAACACTTATTCCAAGGAATCGGATATGTGTGCATTCTTTGTATAAAATAAATTTATGTCTTTCTAGGAACACAAATGTATGCATAGTTTTAAACTTTAATTTACCACAACATATTTTTTAAACCAGGTACTTTTATTCTTCTTCATTGTGGATTAAAATTGATTTAAATCAGCATTCTTTACCATCTGTTCAGTATAAATCACTGCCTGCTCTAGGAAAAGGAGCTAGTTCTAACTCCAGCACGTAAAACCTTAACCAAAACACATTTCAGCTCTTTGCCATCGTGGCTCAAGGACAGACAGTGCCTGCTGATCCTCTACCAAATGCTTTGACTACAGTTGATTGATTCTGTTTAAGGGTAACATACCAACCCATGGCTGTAGAACAGCAAAACTGCAATTGCCTAAAATCTCATATGGCAGCTTCTCCTGAGATGTGAATATAAAGAAGCTGCAGACCACGTATTTGCATCAACAAACTGCCACAGCAAATCTGCAACATACCATTGTACATTCCCTACAGGTGCATTTTACTCCACCTTAAAAAGAGAGCAAGTTGATTTACATATTAATAAGAAAAAACTGAAATGAAGCAATTAGGCAGGTGAGGATACAGTTAGAGGGACAAATATTTTAAATATTGTTAAGTGGAAATCCAGAACAATCTAAAGATAAACAACTTCATATTCGTTAACCTGGGTTACATTAATGAGAAATTAATTGATTCTTGACAACTTTAATGAGTCTTTATTAACTGCATAATTGAAAAGAAAAATCGATGGATGTAAGAAGCATCTTAATTTCTTAGGGGCAATATGACTGACTGACGAGTCATGAGAAGTCCCCACAATATGTTATTTCCACCTCTCTACAAATATCTAGCTGAGAATAAACCTCTTTGGTTCAGTTTCCTCTATTTCATTGCTTGCTTGGATCAGAGGAGTATATTGTCTACAGGCAACACTGGAAGTAGAAATAGCACTGGATGATAGCACTGGAAGACATTTTATCAAGAACTTTCTGTGTGACTTTTATAATTATGTAATTTATTTAGTAATTGTTTGTCACTTATTTCCTCTTGGCTTTCATTTTCTCATTTGGGAAATGATGAAGATTAACTCTAAATTCCCTTTGAACTCTAAATTATATGTTTCTGAAGGTAAATTACATGGTGACTCATATTTTCAGAACCCAATCAGTAGTCTCCATCTTGTCATCTAGTCCATGTCAGCAAAATAAACACTAGTCAAGTTTTTAAGAAATAAACAACTGGAATTTTCTAACATCCTTCTCATTCATGCTAGACCAGTCATTGTCAAAATGTGGCTCCTAAACGAGAAGCTTTAAGCTCACCAGACAACTTACTAGAAATGTAATGTCTTGGCTCCATTTGACACACTAAATCAGAAATTCTGGGAGTGAGGCCCAGCAACTGATGTTTTAAGGAGACTTTCTGATGATTCTATAATGCTAAAGTTTGAGATCCACTGATTTTATATATATATATATATACATATACATATATACACACATACACACACACACACACTGATATACATAAATATATTTAATTAATCTGGAAAAATAGAATGCTTTGTGAATCACTGTATCAGAGTAGGTGACCATTATCTGTGAAAAGAGACTAACCAACTGGTCCCATATGGCTCTATGTTCAGAAATACCCTTCTGTTCTCGTCCCTGTCTTGTTCCTTTCTTCATCTCTGCATTATAACTGCTGCTATATCAATTGAACTTACCCAAGAAAATGTAACTAGCATTTGTAGAGCACTTTAGAATTTCAAATCACTTTTCACAGGTAGTATTTTTGGAGTATCACCTTTACTTTATGGATAATGGAGTCTTAAGAAGGTTAAGTGACTTTATAAGGTTACATGGCCAATAAATGCAAAAACTGATATGTGAAATAATTACTGAAACACAAGACCTACAGTTTTCAATCAAATTTCCAACCAGATTGTAGGAAAAAACAAAGAGTACTAGACAATTAAAAAAGCAAAACACAACTTTTATCCTTAAATCAGGAAAATGGAAATAGGACCTACAATTAAACAACAGCATTCCCAAGTGGAAAATAATCAGATTCTTTGTGTTTCTGTACAAAAACTCTATTTGTAAAACTTATGTCTAAATTTATAAAGATGGTTGATGGCAACATAATTCATAAGAAACTCATTCCACTCATAAATCATAATACAAATATAAATTTTCACAAAATCTCCAAGAAATCAGTTTAAATTTAAGATTCAAAAACAGATTAACGAAAGATGATAAGCATTTCAA
The DNA here is from genome assembly GCA_006410675.1 of Oreotragus oreotragus. Taxonomy (NCBI): domain Eukaryota; kingdom Metazoa; phylum Chordata; class Mammalia; order Artiodactyla; family Bovidae; genus Oreotragus; species Oreotragus oreotragus. The sequence continues at coordinate 38,144 of SJYX01018737.1, forward strand.
CATATAAACTAAGAAGATATAAAATGCAAATAAACCCAATGGCATATTTTAGAAAATATTCTAAACTCAAATGTCCAACATGAGAGATAATAGAGAAAAATGATGGACAAAGGTCACATATTAGACTTTAATTCTGTATTACTATTTAAATCAATATACCTTTCACTACGCATAATATTATTGAATGATTTTTAACTTAAGCAACAAAAATCTCCAATAATTTGAAGCAGAGATCTATGTGAATAGAAAGCATCTTGAATTGTATTTGGTTTTTCTATGAATTTTTAAAATTTAACTTTCAAGACTGTAGCAATGAAAAACTCAAAATAGGATCTGTATTAATCACAGTGTGTTTTGTTTTTTTTTTAATTTTTAAACATTTATGTAGAGTCAGAGAAAGAGAAGTGGCTTTACTCAGTGCAGAAAACAGCAGTGATATAAATTAACTTCAAGGGCCATATCTTGTGATTCAGTTGATTCTTTATCACTTCTAGGAAATGCATGTTGGCAGTTTAGATGCAAGGTGAAGGTAGATTGCAAGGGCTTACATTTCCACTCAGAGTATTACTGCACGAAAGAGCTTCATATTCCAAAGGCTGAGGGAGTATGGTCAACTCTATTCACTGGTTTCATTAGCAGAAACAGCAGTGTAGAAATGTTTATATTACTATGTAAAGGCTAATAGCATTTTTTTTTTTTAAAGAAAGGTGTTGAAATTACTTCACTTGCATTAAATAAATGAATTAACTTTGTAACCTTCTAAAATACTAATGAATAATGAATTATGAGTAAACATATCAAACTACATAAGTACTTAGCATTTGAAAGATTTTTCAATCAATGATCCTATGCTTTAAACTAAAAAAAAAAAAAAATTTTCCTTTAACTCAGATTGTTAGGCTTCAATAAGAACTAACTTCTCAAAATAAAGTTTAGAATAAAATTACTCGTCAATTGATATGATACATCAAGTTAATTTTGAAGCCTATTCTCCCTCAATGAATAGACTGAAGAAGGACACCACTTCCCACATTTCTGTGAGTACACCTCTCTTACCTCTATTATGCTTCAGAATCTATTTCACTTTCTTTATAAATATACTTCTAGAACCTGGTATACTTGGAACTATCTTTAGGCTTCCATGTAGTTATTCCATCTAGAGTTTACAACATTTGTCTTATCCTCAAAACTTGTTAGATCAATATAAAATACACAAAGAAAATTCACAGTGAGGTTAATATTAAAAACAAAACAAAACACAACAGTCTGTCCAGTTTTAAGTGAAACTTTCTGTTTAAAAGTATCTTATGATTTAAATCTTTGGAAGTTGATTTAAAAAACTAGTTTACTGAATGGGAAAAATATTTATAAATGTGCTTTATGTCATACGTGACATATCTGTGCATCGAGCCAATCTATATTTGACTTTTACCAATTAGAGAATATCGATCTTCATTTTGGTATGACAAGCTGTATTTTCAAAGATGTTTATCATCTCTTTGGTGTCATTTCTACTGACTATGATAAAAAATAGGGTTCAGTTCAGTAATCTTCTTTCTCCTTTTCCAAGGGTCTTTATCAAGTGGAAAGTGAATAATTGTGAAGAACATTTTTTAAAAAGGAAAATTAAATGCACCTGTCACTTTTATAAGTTTGGCTTCATGAAACTAGTCTGATGATGACAGTGACAGGCTGTGATGACTCATAGCCAGCTCTCCACACTATACATTTTCCCCACACACGTCTATTCTTAAAGAGCTCAAAATAGCAACCTGGTGTATCCGGCACTCAACTTTCTCTAATAATGCCGCCCCTGCAGCCCTGAGCTGCAGCAGAGCACCTCGCCCCTTACCTGTCCAGGGACGCAGAGCAGCCTGCGCTGGGCCTTCTGCAGACCTTGTCCTGCTGGGCACGGTGACTCAGGGAAGCGGGGCCTGTGGGCAACATGGCGTCTGGCCTCGTTCTGAAAGCACACAGGGAAAATACTAATTACAAAGGTGAACTGTCCGTTCCCCTCTGCGAAACAGAAAGGATTCGTGCATTCCAAAGACGACTCGCTGTGAAATTTCGTCTACAGAAGGCGGGGGTGGCAGTGAGACATTCAGTGTCCTGAGCAAACCTGGAGGCTGGGCTGACTCTGCTGCGTCTTATAAACCATCAGCACATCAAAAGGTGCTACAGAAAGAACTTGGTGGAAAGTGAAGCAATTATCCTTCAATCAAAAATAAATACATTTTTTTAAAAAAAGAGTACTGAATGGAAACAAAAAGGGAAGATAAAATGTGCCAACTGTCCAGTTTAAATAACACAATAGAAAAACAGTAAAGTTAACATCAGTTGGGTTCAGTCACTCAGTCATGTCCGACTCTTTGCGAACCCATGAATTACAGCACGTCTCAGTAGGGTTTAAAAAAAAAAAAACAAAAAACTTAAATTCCTGAACTGGATCTGGCACCGTCTTCAGGTTTGCCCATCTTGGAGGGCTAACGAGCGGTCCCAGTTCTGGCTCCAGCAGTCACAGCTGCAGGACCACCAAACACTCACCTGCTAAAATCAATGTTCACTACAGTTACCCCTCAAGACCAGCCATTCTCAACAGCAGCTGGGCAGGGACCTGAGACACCCAGCCAGCCAGCAAGCGCACACCTCCTGGTGGACACGCTGCTTCTGCTGGGGCGATCTGGAACTTGCTTCCTTACCTGCCTCCACACACCTGACCCCCACCCCCTGCCACACACAGACACAGCGATCACGGATCCTCCCAGCCAGCACACATTTCAGAATCGAGCAGAACCTAAAGCATGCAGCATCCACGTGCTCGGCTCACCAACCCCATGTCTCTGAGGATACACTCTGTTCACCACCGGTTTAATCACCCCATCCCATTTTTCCTACCAGATATGCACGATGACTGGGGTGCAAAGGGAGGGGACCCCAAGAACTTGGAAGACAGGGCAATAGTCTCTCTGGGAGTGCAAGAATGAAGTCCACATGGACAGATCTAGACAAAGGATGGCCCTTGACCGTGAGCACAGCCTGGTCTCAGGAGGCTTGGGGACGGTGCTGCCCACAGACTTGGCATCACCTGGTGCCTGCCGTGGAGACACACAAGATCAGTGGACTTGAAGCTCGTTGGCTATGGAAATCTTTGCTTAAACAAAAATGTCAATAGAAGTGTAAAAGTTAGTGCCCAGGTGGGATTCTCTGACTAAAGGGGGAGAGGGCATTGCCGAGCTTTCCAAACGAGCGTCTCGTCCTGCCCTCTCCCAATCTGCGTCTCTGCACTTGGCCAGGAAGTCAGGGACGATGAAGAGTACCCAAGTGCCTTCGGCTGCATGAAGCCGGGATGGAGGCTCTAGACTGTACTCTGCATCTCCTGGGCTGAGAGGCCACCATCTCATCGAGATCTTCCAGCCACGCGCTCTAAACTCCAGTCTGCACTTCACACACACGATGCTCCCCACATTGTTTTCCTTAGCACGCATCACCAGACACCACACATTTCGCTCGCCCACCGTCACTGGGGCGGAAGGGCTGTGCTGGCAGGGCTTCCACATGAGGTCTGCTCACTGCCTATCACCCACAACACCCCCAGCATGAAGAAGGCAGTCAATAAATATTTTCTAAAATTAATAACACACCGATCGAAAATGCAGATTCTATCAGCATACACTACAAAATCTTATGTTTGTATTTCTCTCTTCAGAGGAAAAAACCAAACACATACACACAAAGAAAAGCAGTCTGCAAGGAAAGATAACAAGGTATTAACTGGTAATACATCTGATTCACAAGATTAGGGGATTATAGAGTTTTTGGTGGTGCTTGTTTTAAACAGAACTTGGAAGACTGGAGAGAACACAGTGTACTCTCTAATATTTCCTGTGTACTGAAAATGTAATGAGTTGTAAGGGAGGGTTGTTGTTCTCATCTCAAAACTGAGAACCCCACACACAGGAAGGTCTGGGAGCACAGCTATCGCAGCAAAACACACCCTTTCGGCTGGAGCCTTGGTTCTCAAAGGCCCCCAAGGATTCTGGGCTCCAGGTCCTCTGAGCACACCCTACAGAAAGCTCAAAACTCCTTTAACATTTTCCCCCAAAACTGTTACATTAGTGTTCCAGGTCAAGAGGGAATCCCCTGCCCACTAGTTCATATCTGTTTGAAAAGTACAACCTATTTGTTCCTGTTTTGTTTTTCCATGATTAAACTAGGTCTCCCTAGCCCCGCATTGCCAGAGCAGAAGAATGAGGCTCTAATGAGGTAATTAACAGTGACGTCTGTGTCATCATACATCTTATCATTTTGGACTTTGACACCATTGAGAGCATATCTGCATTTCTCCATAAAATAAACTAACTGCACATTCTTCAGAGCTACACAGTTCACCACCAGGAAGACCCATGCATGTCATGAAGCTCTGTATGGCTACAAAGTTCAGCAGTGCGTATTAAGCTTTATAACTAGTAAGATGACATTTAGTTTAAAACCGATTTTTTTTTTCAAGTGACAAACTTTACCTGATTGCTTTAAGTTCAGTATTTTAAAAACCTACTTTCTGGGCCTGATTCTTAATATCTGATAAATCAAAGAAATTAGACCAAGCAGAAACTAAGCCAACTTGACAGCTTTCTGTGATATTCTTACAGTTTAAGACATTTATTTATACAAATTCATATTTTGTGTTAAAAAGATTTAAACATATTAAACATTTTGTGTGATTCTTTGTTAAAATCTAATTTTTTCTGCCTCTGTATAATCATAATGGATTTGATTTAGGTCATACCTGAATGGTCTAGCAGTTTTCCCTACTTTCTTCAATGAATGATAATTATCAAAAATGATCAACTTACTAAGTGATTTTATTTTAAATATATATCTCTAAGTTAGAAGAACCCAGAATATCTGCTCAAAGGACTATATTTTACAAATAGCAGTTGTTTCTAGATCAGTTGACCAAATATTATTTAATTCACAGTACAACTGAACAAAAACACTGTCAATACAGTTCTAATACATTTGACTGGCAGTGTCATACTTCAGAATTTTTAAGTTCAACTTACTTAAACATATTTCATTTCTATAATTTTTTGTACAACTAACTTTCTAACAGAAAAAAAAATCATTCTTTATAACTCATATCAGGGAACTGTGTGCTCTGTTACCCAATTTTAAGAGTCAGAAATCTACTTATCTCTCTGAAAATCTAGAATTTCAGACTTGATTCTTCCACTTTTGACATGGTGGCCACTGTTCCTTGAAGCTTTTTCCTCTCTCCCTGGAGCCTTCAGAGTCAAATAGAGTCACAGACAGGGGTTTACTGGAGCCAGCTCAATCCAGCTTATAAGAGTCAACGCTTAAAACTTCAGGAATTTTGAGAGCTACTGTCAAACACAGTTATTATTAAAAATTAAATAATATAAATTAAATCAAATACATTATTTGATTATTATTTAAAAAGATAAATGTTTAAATCACTTCCTATGGTTACTATATTTTACTCTGGGCTTCCCTGGTGGCTCAGCTGGTAAAGAATCCACCTGCACTGTGGGAGACCTGGGTTAGAACCCTTGGTTGGGAAGGTCCCCTGGAGAAGGGAATGGCTGCCCACTCCAGTATTCTGACCTGGAGAATTTCATGGACTATATAGTCCATGGGGTCACAGATAAGAACAACTCAGAAACAACTGAGAAATTTTCACTTTTCACTCTTATTTATACTCATACATATGTATGTTGGTAACACTACCTAATGGTGTGTTATTTTATATTTCGTTCCCACTTTGCCTTCACTGATGACACATTGGTAGCTTAAATTTGGTAGTAGGGGGAGCATTTACACCATGGGGATTGCAAACACTACAAATTAGGGTTGTTTATTTTAGAGAGTTTACTTCTCCAGGCAGCCTGTTTTCTACTCATAACTAGAGTGATGCTTACCCAACAAAAAGATATATTACATTAAAAATAAAAACCAAAACATTTCCTCACAGCATGAACAAGACTTCTCAAACTTTTCTATGTATGACACCGGGACAAAATGGTCACCAAGAAATGTATTTTTTAAAACGTCAACAAGAATTGCAGCTTGATAATGTGTTATACAGAACAGTATTCAGGAAGAGGGTTGATTATACATGCTTAAATTTATAAAATTATTCTTCTTTATACTCTTTGGAAAATGGCCAAGCAGTTGTCCCCAAACACAGAATCTCATACTTGAAGTGATAGAGGAACAAATATATTTGTTAAGAGGAATGCATCTGAGTCAAGTTCTTAGACAGTCAAATCCTACCTTGCAAAATGACATTTCAAAAATCATTCTACACCAAAAACTGGAAGGAAGGGCAAAATAAAATATCAGAAAATGAATAGGTATATAGGTAGACTGTTTTGATGTTCCCAGAATTTTGCATATAAAAATAACCTTGCTTAGTATTTTTTGATGATGATGTTCAAAGGACCAATAAAAAAATGTTTCTTATGACATAAATAAGTATTTATTCTTAAATTGCTCATCAAATGTATAATTCTTATTAAAAACATGTATACATTTCTGTAAATTCTCATTTCTGATTTATACATCTCAATGTTAAAATGCTTCCAAATAGTTTGGGCTGGGAGAGCAGGAAGGTGACACTGGAAAGTACACTATTTCTCACAGTAGCGGTAATTTTCTAATTATTTAAATAGGTTATGGATTCACTGCTTCTTTCAAATTATGCTTAATAACTTACACGTATTATATATTATTTTGAATATATCAAACATCACATAACAAAAATGTTTGAAAAGAAAAAAATCCTCCTTGCATAATAGCCAGCTGGTATTTAGTATTTATAAGTCTCAGTTTCCTAATCTACTAAGCAGTCAAAGTCAGAAAAATTTCCTCATAGAATTGTTGTATGTTTTTAATAATATAATGTATGTAAACAAGAGGCTCTGAGCCCTGACTAAACATTAGAATCACTAGGATGCATTGAAAAAATACTGGCCCTCAGAGTCACAATTCTAGAGATTTTAATTTAATGATGTGGGAGGAGTTGAGCCTTAAGAGTTTTAAACTGTCTCCCCATTTATGCTATCACTCAGTCTTTGTTGAGAATTACTGTTACTCATTATTTTCAGTGGCCTTCCCTTGTGCCTCAACTGGTAAATAATCTGCCTACAAGGCAGCAGAATTAGGTTCGATCTCTGGGTTAGGAAGATCCCCTGGAGAAGGGAAAGGCTACCCTCTCCAGTATTCTGGCCTGCGGAATTCCATGGACTGTATAGTATATGGGGTCACAAGAGTTGGACACGACTGAGCAACTTTCACTTTCTTTCATTATTATCAGTGCTTCTCATGTCATGAGATGGTTTACAATTACCAAAGGGCAAAAGTTTTGAGAATTACAAGAAAAAATGTCTTTATTAATTTTTTCATTTGCCAAAATACCTCAGAAGTTAGATTTCTTTCTTTTATCACTCAATCCTTCAATGAAAGTAGTCAAATTTTAAAATTCCATTGCACTCAAGAGGACCTTCTAAAAATGGTTGTATTCTGAGTTCCATTTCCCAAAGTGTTCAGTTCAGTCTCTCAGTCATGTCCCACTCTTTGCAACCCCATGGACTGCAGCACACCTGGCCTCCCTGCTGCGACTCTGTGTGACCCCTGAGACGGCAGCCCACCAGGCTCCCCCATCCCTGGGATTTTTGAGACAAGAACACTGGAGTGGGTTGCCATTTCCTTCTCCAATGCATGAAAATGAAAAGTGAAAGTGAAGTCGCTCAGTTGTGTCTGACTCTTTGCGACTCCATGGACTGCAGCCCACCAGGCTCCTCCATCCATGGGATTTTCCAGGCAAGAGTACTGGAGTGGGGTGCCATTGCCTTCTCTGGCCTGGCCTCTGCATCCATCACCAACCCCCAGAGTTTGCTCAAACTCATGGCCATCAAGTCGATGATGTCATCCAACCATCTCATCCTCTGTCGTCCCCTTCTTCTCCTGCCTTCAATCTTTCCCTGCATCAGGGTCTTTTCAAATGAGTCAGTACTTCACGTCAGGTGGCCAAAGCATTGGAGTTTCAGCTTCAGCATCAGTCCTTCCAAAGTACATCCAGGACTGATTTCCTTTAGGATCAACTAGTTTGATCTCCTTGCAGTCCAAGGGACTCTAAGAGTCTTCTCCAACATCACAGTTCAAAAGTATCAATTCTTCAGTGCTCAACTTTCTTTATAGTCCAACTCTCACATCCATACCTGATTACCAGAAAACCATAGCTTTGACTAGATGAAGCTTTGTCAGCAAAATAATGTGTCTGCTTTTTAATATGCTGTCTAGGTTGGTCATAGTGTAAGAGGCCAAAATTCTTTCTCAGATAATTTTAATTAATCCCTTTCTTCTTCTGTTAGTCTGTGTACCTAATTGGCTGAAACTCTTGACTTAATCCTTATTTCCACCAAGTTCCACTGCAAGCACTCAAGTCCAGACCACTGCTATGGCTAAATGAAACCACCACAAGTGTTCCCTTTCTGGCCTTCCTACTGTCACTCATGTCCAATCGCCAGTGCATACTCCTCTTGCCCGACAAGCATCTTGTAAAAACACATATCTTCTCATTCTTCTGATCAAAACTTGCCCTTTGATGTTTTCCTATCACCTCTAGATACAAATTCACAGTTCCTCCCTAAAATGCCTTTCTCTCTGAACTAATTCATGTTTCTTCCCAACCCTCACTCAACTCCAGCTTCTCTGACCCCTTTTTTTCTATTCCTTGAACACATCAAGCAAGCTCTCTCTTTATGTCCTTCACACTTGCTCTGCCCTCTTTCTAGAACATTCATCTACTCCAAATAGCTTGACTCTCCCTCCCATCATTCAGACACTTGCTTATATGTCATTTCTTCAAAGACCTTTCTGATCACCTTATCTAAGATTACAACTTCATTCCACCAATTTTTCATCTATTTATCCAACTTTATTTTCCTTTATAATACATTAATTAGATTTCATATTTTATTTTTGGGATTCCCTGGTAGCCCAGCTGGTAAAGAATACATCTGCAATGCAGGAGAACCCAGTTTGATTCTTGGTTCAGAAAGATCCACTGGAGAAGGGATAGGCTCCCCACTCCAGTATTTTTGGGCATACCTAGTGCTCAGCTGGTAAAGAATCCACTTGTAATGTGGGAGACCTGGGTTCTATCCCTAGGTTGGGAAGATCCCCTGGAGAAGGGAAGGGCTACCCACTCTAGTATTCTGACCTGGAGAAGTCCATGGACTGTACAGTCCATGGGGTTACAAAGAGTCAGATTTTATTTTTATTATACTATTTTCCACAGAATTTGAGCTCTATGAGAGAATAAACTTTGTCTCTTGTCTATCACTGTATCCTTGGCATACAAATATGGACAGATACAAGGCAGAAATTCAATAAATACTTTTTGGATAGACAGATAACTATGTAGTCAAGATGATTTGTCTTCAAGTCCTGTGAATCCTAGAAAATTCTAGAATTATTTTGGTTAATTGATTAAAACAGGAAGACCAATTAGCTTCACAACAGATGGGAAACCTAAATAAAATCAGCCATCTTGCTAATTCTGATATCTGTTCCAAGATGCATTAGATGAGAGTATGCATAGATCAGCTAATATTCAGCAGTGTTGTAAGCAACAACCTCAAACCCTAGTCCTTCCACCATTATTATTTTCATCAAATATGAAGGAGAGCACATTATCAGTTCAGTTCAGTTCAATTCAGTCACTCAGTTGTGTCCAACTCTTTGCGACCCCATGAACTGCAGCATGCCAGGCCTCCTTGTCCATCACCAACTCCCAGAGATCACCCAAACCCATGTCCATTGAGTCAGTGATGCCATCCAACCATCTCAATCTGTTGTCCCCTTCTCCTCCTGCCCTCAGTCTTTCCCAGCATTAGGGTCTTTTCCAATGAGTCAGCTCTACACATCAGGTGGTGAAAGTATTGGAGTTTCAGCATCAACATCAGTCCTACAATGAACACCCAGGACTGATCTCCTTTAGGAAGGACTGGTTGGATCTCCTTGCAGTCCAAGGGACTCTCAAGACTTCTCCAACACCACAGTTCAAAAGCATCAATTCTTCTGTGCTCAGCTATCTTTATAGTCCAACTCTCACATCCATACATGACCACTGGAAAAACCATAGCCTTGACTAGACGGATCTTTGTTGGCAAAGTAATGTCTCTGCTTTTTAATATGCTGTCTAGGTTGGTCATAACTTTCCTTCCAAGGAATAAGCATCTTTTAATTTCATAGTTGCAGTCACCATCTGCAGTGATTTTGGAGCCCAGAAAAATAAAGTCAGCCACTGTTTCCCCTTCTATTTGCCATGAAGTGATGGGACCGGATGCCATGATCTTTGTTTTCTGAATGCTGAGCTTTAAGCCACCTTTTTCAGTCTCCTCTTTCACATTCATCAAGAGGCTCTTTAGTTCTTCTTTACTTTCTGCCATAAGTGCGGCATCCTTTGCATATCTGAGGATAGTGATAGTTCTCCTGGCAATCTTGATTCCAGCTTGTGCTTCCTCCAGCCCATTGTTTCTCATGATGTACTCTGCCCATTAGAGTATCCATAAATCCAAGGAGCATGAAATCAATTTTAATTCTTATTCTGTTTCTGATTTGAAAGAAAAAGTCATCCTATATTTTATATATTATTTGAAAAGTTTTGGTCAATGGAGCACATAATTCAGTTTGACAATTTTATTCCTAATCAGTTTTTTATTTGTAAAAAAATATTTATAGGGGGTCAACACATTAACTGTAGCAAATGACACATATGTGATGGAATATTTTTTAATACACTGTTTATCTCCATGGTACTGATGATATCTACTAACAAGTTTAGAAATAGATGCCCCTAATATTATTACCTTATCACTGTTAAAAAAACAATAATGAAATGGATGTTTCTTCCCTGGAAGTAGAAGGACAAAATAATCTGTTAGAAATATTCAAGAAAGCACTTTGGTTATTTTGGTGTACAGTGACACCACAGAAGATTAGAATATTGCATGAATTCACCAGTTTTGTTTTGTTTCATATAGACATAGCCATACTCAAATGAAATATGCTATTATTTAAGTAAGAACACTCATATTGACAATACAGGAGATTAAATGATCAGTTCTTGTCAAACAAAAAGTAAGTTGTTTTAGGAAAAAGATATCTTCTGACAGTCAAATTTTATTCCTTTAGGAAACAAGCAATTCTTTAACAGAAAAATTTGTTATTTCCAGAAGATATGTACTTCTGTGTTATGTTTTGCTAGTTTTCCATTTTCTTGGTATATAAGGAACAGATGGAAACAAGACTGATCCAATGAAATAATTTCTTTTACATTTCAGCAATAAGGAAAACTAAATTTCAATAAAATAATCTAACCTAATTTTCACATACATGTGTATATATTTTGGAAACTTTATAGGAAATGTAAAACCAAGGTAAACTCATGGAAATTATTAAAATAATATTTACTTTTTCATTTCCTTTCAGACACTTTTATAGTTGTTATTTGTATTCTTCTGTAAATTTTCATTNAAGGAAAACTAAATTTCAATAAAATAATCTAACCTAATTTTCACATACATGTGTATATATTTTGGAAACTTTATAGGAAATGTAAAACCAAGGTAAACTCATGGAAATTATTAAAATAATATTTACTTTTTCATTTCCTTTCAGACACTTTTATAGTTGTTATTTGTATTCTTCTGTAAATTTTCATTTCCCCCCAAATAGAAATGCAAAATCTATACTACTTGCTCAAAAATGATGCTTAGCTTTTCTAGAGTTTCATATACTCAATAAATTATCCTCTAATTGAGAGGAGACTAATCATATCATTTAAAAATATATATATATACTCAGATCACTGGCTAATGAAGCAACATTTTCCAATGCACTATATGGCTATGTTCACCTCATACCACTATATCTTTAAGATTTTAAAACAATCGTCTTACAATAAAATTATTTGCTGTCATAATGGACCATGACACCAATTAATAGTGTGTCAGTACAAGAAAATAATGTGGAACAACATTGAGGGCAATTAATTTGACTCCAATCAAACATTTCACTTATCTTGGTTCATACTCCAAGTGTCAAGTTTATGGTTATCAAATACAGCAAAAGCCATTCATATGAGTAGAACTCTTTCAGATACTAGTATTATTCAGTCCTTGAGAATGTAAACTATGTAAACTTGAAAATGTAAAACTATGGCAAATCTCACATGGAGAAAGCTTTAGTGTGTTGCTTGTGTGAAATATATGAGCTTTCCCCAAAAGAACACATTCTTTAGTTAAAAAATAATTAATGACACTAAAGACACTATCTAAATAGGATCTTTGTTAAATGTTCTCCTAAGGCAACCACCCTTTCATACTGTTCAATGTTGTTCACAATGTTGTTCACATCACTATGAACAAAAGCTAGTGGAGCTGATGGAATTCCAGTTGAGCTATTTCAAATCCTAAATGATGATGCTGTGAAAGTGCTGCACTCAATATGCCAGCAAAGTTGGAAAACTCAGCAGTGGCCACAGGTCTGGAAAAGATCAGTTTTCATTCCAATCCCAAAGAAAGGCTATGCCAAGAATGCTCAAACTACCACACAATTGAACTCATCTCACACTCTAGTAAAGTAATGCTCAAAATTCTCCAAGTCAGGCTTCAACAATACATGAACCATGAGCTTTCAGATGTTCAAGCTGGTTTTAGAAAAGGCAGAGGAACCAGAGATCAAATGGCCAACATTCACTGGATCACTGAAAAAGTAAGATTAGCGTTCCAGAAAAATATCTATTTTTGCTTTACTGAATATGCCAAAGCCTTTGACTGTGTGGATCACAATAAACTGTGGAAAATTCTGAAAGAGATGGGAATACCAGACCACCTGACCTGCCTCTTGAGAAATCTGTATGCAGGTCAGGAAGCAACAGTTAGAACTGGACATGGAACAACAGACTGGTTCCAAATAGGAAAAGGAGTACTTCAAGGCTGTATACTGTCACCCTGTTTTGTTTTTTTTTAATTTTTTAAAATTAATTTACTTATTTTAGTTGGAGGCTAATTACTTTACAATATTGTAGTGGTTTTTGCCATACATTGATGTGAATCAGCCATGAGTGTACATGTGTTCCCCATCCTGAACCCCCCTCCCACCTCTCTCCCCATCCCATCCCTCAGGGTCAACCCAGTGCAACAGCCCTGAGCACTGTCTCATGTTTTGAACTTGGACTGGTGATCTATTTCACATATGATAATATACATGTTTCAGTGCTATTCTCTCAAATCATCCCACCCTCGCCTTCTCCCATGGGACCAAAAGACTGTTCTTTACATCTGTGTTTCTTTTGCTGTCTCGCATATAGGGTCATCGTTACCATATTTCTAAATTCCATATATATTCATTAGTATACTGTATTGGTGTTTTTCTTCCTGACTTACTTCACTTTGTATAATAGGCTCCAGTTGCATCTACCTCATTAGAACTGATTCAAATGCATTCTTTTTGGTAATATTCCATCGTGTATATGTATCACAGCTTTCTTATCCATTCTTCTGCTGATGGACATCTAGGTTGCTTCCATGTCCTAGCTATTGTAAACAGAGCTGCGATGAACATTGGGGTACACGTGTCTCTTTCAATTCTAGTTTCCTCGGTGTGTGTGCCCAGTAGTGGGATTGCTGGATCATATGACCGTTCTATTTCCAGTTTTTTAAGAAATCTCCACCCTGTTCTCCATAGTGGCTATACTAGTTTCCCTCTTCTCCACACTCTCTCCAGCATTTATTGTTTCTAGACTGTTTAACTTATATGCAGAGTACATCATGAGAAACACTGGGATGGATGAAGCACAAGCTGGAATCAAGATTGCCAGGAGAAATATCAATAACCTCAGATATGCAAATGATACCACCCTTAGGGCTTCCCTGGTGGCTCAAAGGTTAAAGCGTCTGCCTGCAATGCAGGAGACCTGGGTTCGATCCCTGGGTCAGGAAGATCCCCTGGAGAAGGAAATGGCAACCCACTCCAGTATTCTTGCCTGGAGAATCCCATGGACAGAGGAGCCTGGTGGGCTACAGTCCACAGGGGCAAAAAGAGTTGGACACAACCTAGCGACTTCACTTTCACTTTCGCTTTCACTTTATGGCAGAAAGTGAAGAAGAACTAGAGCCTCTTGATTAAAGTGAAAGAGGAAAGTGAAAAAGTTGCCTTAAAGCTTAACATTCAGAAAACTAAGATCATGACATCTTGTCCCATCACTTTATGGCAAATTGATGGGGAAACAGTGGCAGACTTTATTTTTGGGCTCCAAAATCACTGCAGATGATGACTGCAGCCATGAAATTAAAAGATGCTTGTTCCTTGGAAGCAAAGTATGACCAACCTAGACAGCATATTAAAAGGCAGAGACACTACTTTGCCAACAAAGGTCCATCTAGTCAAGGCTATGGTTTTTCTTTTCTTTTCTTTTTTTTTTTTAAGAGCTTCCATTTTACTTTATTTTATTTTATTTTATTTTTTTTTGTATTTATTTATTTTTTTACACGAACTCCCAAACATGAACCCCCCTCCCACCTCCCACCCCACATCTTCCCTCCAGATCATCCCCATACACCAGCCCCAAGCATCCTGCATCCTGCATTGAACATAGACTGGCAATTCATTTCTTACATGATAGTATACATATTTCAATGCTATTCTCCCAAATCATCCCTCCCTCTCCCTCTCCCTCTCCTTCTCCCTCAGAGTCCATAAGTCCGCTCTACACATCTGTATCTCTTTTGCTGTCTTGCATACAGGGTCCTCATTACCATCTTTCTAAATTCCATATATATGTGTTAGTATACTGTATTGGTGTTTTTCTTTCTGGCTTACTTCACTCTGTATAATTGGTTCCAGTTTCATCCATCTTATTAGAACTGATTCAAATGTATTCTTTTTAATGGCTGAGTAATACTCCATTGTGTATATATACCACAGCTTTCTTATCCATTCATCCGCTGATGGACATCTAGGTTGTTTCCATGTCCTGGCTATTATAAACAGTGCTGCGATGAACATTGGGGTACACGTGTCTCTTTCTATTCTGGTTTCCTCGGTGTGTATGCCCAGCAGTGGGATTGCTGGTTTTCCAATAGTCATGTATAGATGTGAGAGATAGACTACAAAGAAAGCTGAGTGTAGAAGAATTGATGCTTTTGAACTGTGACATTGGAGAAGACTCTTGAGAGTCCCTTGGACTGCAAGGAGAGCCAACCAGTCAATCCTAAAGGAAATTAGTCCTTAATATTGATTGGAAGGACTGATGCTGAAGCTGAAACTCCAATTCTCTGGCCACCTGATGCAAAGAGCTGACTCATTTGAAAAGACCCTGATGCTGAGAAATATTGAAGGCTGGATGTGAAGGGGACGACAGAGGATGAGATGGTTGGATGGCATCACTGACTCTATAGACGTGAGTTTGAGTAAACTCTGGGAGTTGGTGATGGACAGGGAAGCTTGGCATACTGCAGTCCATGTGGTTGCAAAAAATCCGACAGGCCTGAGCAAGTGAACTGAAATGAACAGAAGGCAACCAGCAGAAATGAAGACTAGAACCCAATACAAGCTAAACTCAGGGAAGGAGTACAGAAGAGATGTTGGAGAAGATACATAACAGATTTAAACATGTTGGAGACTGGATCCTAGAGAAGATCTGTGTCCTGACACACGCTTCCCCAACTTAACTGCTGGTTAGCCTAATTCCCCAAATTGCCCTGGTCACTCCACTGCTAGCTCACCTGAGGGAAAGTGAGACAAGAAGGGAACTTAGAAGAAAGAGGCTACAATTTTAACAGGCTGTGGTTAAAATAGCTTTTGCAAATCTTATACAATATAATAACATGAACATATTGCTAGGCCCTCTTACCCAGGGCCCATGGAAGCAGGGTGTTCCTAAGTTTTAAACTGCAGTAACTAGTGGTACATCTGACACAGTCAGTGAAACAAATGGTGGTACAGATTAATCATACAAAGCAGGGGAGGAGAAAGTAACACTAAGGCTATAGTTTTCATGTTTCGTCTTCTAAGAATTGGATGCCATATCTTTAAAATGCCACTGGCAGATTCATTTTGCTGCTTCTCTGCGTGTGATTACCAAAGGCAAAAAGCAGGTATGTGTATGTGTCTGTGTGTATAAATGGACACAGGAAATTATGCAGTAATTATCTCTGAGTAAATTGTGAAACTGGCTAAGCAGAGAAAGATATTTAAGACAAATAATTACACGTTTAAAGATATGTAAGTATCACCTTCTTTATCAGAGTTGCCCAATAAGTCTACCTATTAGTCAGTCATACCCATTGACCAAATAAGGCATTTGATTGTGGAAGCCAGGAGTTAGAGATAGGGGAATCTATTACAAAAAGAAGGCTGAATTAACATGGATAAATTTTTAAACTTTCAAATATGTTAAGTGGCGTAAATCATTGTCTTTAAGCTTTTAAATTTTGATACCCTTGAGGGCTGTGCAGAAATATATCCTGTGTGATTTATAAATGCCATTCTTGTTTTCTTTTTAAATATATTTTTAGAACCCACTTCATTTTGAGTTTTTAATAAATGGAACAGATGATTCAGAAAAAGTATGGAATATCTATTCACCAGAATTAAGCCAGAGGCTGAATCTCTACTAAGGTCTGCCAAAGACAATAATCATCATCTGACTCTATACATACAAGAAAGATAAAGTCTATGTATGGAGTAACATGATTTTGCCAGAATAGTAAAAGATCCTAGAAGCTGTGGATTTCAGATGAAGAAGAAAGATGTAGTAGGTAAACTTGAGAAAATACAGAGCATAAAATTAGGTTAAGAATCTTAAAATTCTACAAAAGCAATCAATAATACCAGGGGACTCAAAGAATGGGTGAAAACATTTTTCTTTTTATTACAGGGGAGGATATAATTAAATGTAAGCTCTGTGCCCTCTGACACTGCTATGAGATCATAAATTTAAAAGTTAATATGTTTCTCTGTAGCTTGAGGTCAATGCTGTATTCATAGTATAATAAATAATACATTCCTGACAATCATTGATCACAAAAGTTTCAGGAGAAAGAATATATCCCAAGAAAGCCTTTACTTCTATGGTGCAAAGTTTCCTTGTTTTCTTACTTTTCAATCTTCTTATTTTCATTATGTGATTCTATTCCTTCACTCACCTGACAGATGGTAATCTTCCTGCAGGTTCATCCCCACAAATATTATCTTTGTTTTCTGCATAGTCTTTTTTGTAACCCTCCACAATGCATAGTTTTACATATGCTGAGCACTCATACAAACTTAGTCTCAGTCTCAAACTTTCCTCTGAATCCACTGGCCATTTTGAGTTGAATATCTACATATAAGATTACATTTACCCTTCTGCCAAGCTCATTCCTCCTATTTCTTATCTTCACTAATAATACCATGTTACCCAAGCCCTGTCCCCCACAAAAATGGACACAAGCCCTGTCCAGAATCCTCTCTGTCTTAATTCTCAAATCAAACTCTCAAAGTCAGGAACAATATAAAGCAGTGGTCAAGTGCTTAGTTCAAAGTGTGACCATGTCATTCACTAGCTGTATGAAGTTATATATATCATTTAGCTTCTCTGTGCCTGTCTTACAAGGTGGTTAAGATGATTAACTGGATAATGTACGTTCAGTGCTTAGAGCATTGCCTGGCACTTACTAAATGCTCAATAATTTATTATTGCTCACCTCTATGCCTTCATACATGCTGTTTCCTCCGCTTGGAATGTCCTTTCCAGGATGTTATTATAATTTAGATGCCCAGCTGATCATAGAGAGCAGAAGCATCTGGGATGCTGTCTTTACTGATAGATGGGCTTCTGGTTGGAATGAGTATCCTATGAATTATAAGTAATAAATCTCTTCTAATTTAAGGGACAGGTGATTCAGACTGTTGATTTTAATTCTGGCAAATCAGTGAAGAGCAAAGTGAATGTAATTATTCTGGCATGGAAGGAACAGGTTACATAATAAAACTAGTATCAAACCCTTTGTTAGGGGATTCTCTAGGCCTTGCATAATTTCTTTGAGTACATCCCATAAAACAAGATACCTTAAAGAGCAGAAAAGTGTGTCTTACCTAATGCCACATCTTTAATATCTGATAGAGTTTCTTGCTTATAAGGGGCAAGTCTATTTTTTACAGGAGAAAGAAAAGAACGGAAATGAAGGGAAGGAAGGTAGAAAATAGATGAAAAAATATACAAACTAATGCACACAAAGAGGAAAATATTTTTCTGAGTATAATTAGCTATTCAGTTCAGTTCAGTTCAGTTGCTCAGTAGTGTCCAACTCTTTGCGACCCCATGAATCGCAGCACGCCAGGCCTCTCTGTCCATCACCAACTCCCGGAGTTCACTCAGATTCATGTCCATCGGGTAAGTGATGCCATCCAGCCATCTCATCCTCTGTCATCCCCTTCTCCTCCTGCCCCCAATCCCTCCCAGCATCAAAGTCTTTTCCAATGAGCTATAATGCATATGTATATACATTTAGCTATGATATATATTGAAAGTAATGGCAATAATTTTTTTGCCGTGGACCATATGGTGGTGAGAGAAAAATCTAGACAGGGCTGAGTGTTACTGTTAGGGGAGAAGTTTATCAAGAGAGTCCAGGCAAGTTTAATCACAAGCGTTAATTGAAGAAATGAGTGCATATGTTCAAGAAACCATTATCACTGAAGCTAAGCAATGAAAACATTGAAAGTAAAGATGGATGACATGAGAGAGGAAGGCAGCAGTTGAAGGCCCAGAAAACTCATGAGACAGGGAAAATATCTGACCAGCAGTGCTCCAAAGAAAAGACAGAAGTCCATGAGCCCTCTTTAAATGTCTTAGGTCTCAGTTCTGAGGAAGAGTTTTCTTAGGTGAAAGGGGTTCCCTTGTTATCTTTGATCTGATTGTTTATGCTAAATGATCCTTTCCTTGGGTGTGGGCTGGGGAGGCACACAAGGATATATTGGGCTACATCATGTTCTCTCAGTACTTGGTAGAAATTATTATCCTGGGGTGTGCATGTTAACTTTTTCTTAGACAATACTATTGTGTTTGACATTTTCCTTAGCTTGCATTGAAATCAGATAACTAGTCAGCCCTTTAGAATTCTGAGTTTTCCCCTAACAATTTTTCTAAGCTTATTACTATCAAGGGCAATATTGTTGCTAAAAGTTTAGTTTTTTCATTTTTCTAGTCAAACATTCAGTTCAGTTCAGTTGCTCAGTCGTGTCCGACTCTTTGCGACCCCATGAATCGCAGCATGCCAGGCTTCCCTGTCCATCACCAACTCCCAGAGTTCACTCAGTCAAACATTACTGACATTTATATATTAAATTTCAAGATTAGGATTTGACAGTGAAGAAAATAAAGTTTGATTCCATTTTTCTCTTGGCCTACTGAAAGCCCAGAGAATCTAAGAATACTCATGTACATGACTTTCATTTTTTCAGGATTCAGAATTATCTAATTCAATAGTTAGGTCTATCCCTTTTTCGTAGTAAGTTTACAAATATATTTTTCAAGCAGAGAGATAAATAATGTCTGATAGGCCACAATTACTTTGCTGACTAAGGTCTGTCTAGTCAACGCTATTGTTTTTCCAGTAGTCATGTATGGATGTGAGAGTTGGACTGTGAAGAAGGCTGAGCGCCAAAGAATTGATGCTTTTGAACTGTGATGTTGGAGAAGGCTCTTGAAAGTCCCTTGGACTGCAAGGAGATCCAAACAGTCCATTCTGAAGGAGATCAACCCTGGGATTACTTTGGAAGGAATGATGCTAAAACTGAAACTCCAGTACTTTGGCCACCTCATGCAAAGAGTTGACTCATTGGAAAAGACTCTGATGCTGGGAGGGATTGGGGGCGGGAGGAGAAGGGGACGACCGAGGATGAGATGGCTGGATGGCATCACGGACTCGATCATTGGGGTACACGTGTCTCTTTCTATTCTGGTTTCCTCGGTGTGTATGCCCAGCAGTGGGATTGCTGGTTTTCCAATAGTCATGTATAGATGTGAGAGATAGACTACAAAGAAAGCTGAGTGTAGAAGAATTGATGATTTTGAACTGTGACATTGGAGAAGACTCTTGAGAGTCCCTTGGACTGCAAGGAGAGCCAACCAGTCAATCCTAAAGGAAATTAGTCCTTAATATTGATTGGAAGGACTGATGCTGAAGCTGAAACTCCAATTCTCTGGCCACCTGATGCAAAGAGCTGACTCATTTGAAAAGACCCTGATGCTGAGAAATATTGAAGGCTGGATGTGAAGGGGACGACAGAGGATGAGATGGTTGGATGGCATCACTGACTCTATAGACGTGAGTTTGAGTAAACTCTGGGAGTTGGTGATGGACAGGGAAGCTTGGCATACTGCAGTCCATGTGGTTGCAAAAAATCCGACAGGCCTGAGCAAGTGAACTGAAATGAACAGAAGGCAACCAGCAGAAATGAAGACTAGAACCCAATACAAGCTAAACTCAGGGAAGGAGTACAGAAGAGATGTTGGAGAAGATACATAACAGATTTAAACATGTTGGAGACTGGATCCTAGAGAAGATCTGTGTCCTGACACACGCTTCCCCAACTTAACTGCTGGTTAGCCTAATTCCCCAAATTGCCCTGGTCACTCCACTGCTAGCTCACCTGAGGGAAAGTGAGACAAGAAGGGAACTTAGAAGAAAGAGGCTACAATTTTAACAGGCTGTGGTTAAAATAGCTTTTGCAAATCTTATACAATATAATAACATGAACATATTGCTAGGCCCTCTTACCCAGGGCCCATGGAAGCAGGGTGTTCCTAAGTTTTAAACTGCAGTAACTAGTGGTACATCTGACACAGTCAGTGAAACAAATGGTGGTACAGATTAATCATACAAAGCAGGGGAGGAGAAAGTAACACTAAGGCTATAGTTTTCATGTTTCGTCTTCTAAGAATTGGATGCCATATCTTTAAAATGCCACTGGCAGATTCATTTTGCTGCTTCTCTGCGTGTGATTACCAAAGGCAAAAAGCAGGTATGTGTATGTGTCTGTGTGTATAAATGGACACAGGAAATTATGCAGTAATTATCTCTGAGTAAATTGTGAAACTGGCTAAGCAGAGAAAGATATTTAAGACAAATAATTACACGTTTAAAGATATGTAAGTATCACCTTCTTTATCAGAGTTGCCCAATAAGTCTACCTATTAGTCAGTCATACCCATTGACCAAATAAGGCATTTGATTGTGGAAGCCAGGAGTTAGGGATAGGGGAATCTATTACAAAAAGAAGGCTGAATTAACATGGATAAATTTTTAAACTTTCAAATATGTTAAGTGGCGTAAATCATTGTCTTTAAGCTTTTAAATTTTGATACCCTTGAGGGCTGTGCAGAAATATATCCTGTGTGATTTATAAATGCCATTCTTGTTTTCTTTTTAAATACATTTTTAGAACCCACTTCATTTTGAGTTTTTAATAAATGGAACAGATGATTCAGAAAAAGTATGGAATATCTATTCACCAGAATTAAGCCAGAGGCTGAATCTCTACTAAGGTCTGCCAAAGACAATAATCATCATCTGACTCTATACATACAAGAAAGATGAAGTCTATGTATGGAGTAACATGATTTTGCCAGAATAGTAAAAGATCCTAGAAGCTGTGGATTTCAGATGAAGAAGAAAGATGTAGTAGGTAAACTTGAGAAAATACAGAGCATAAAATTAGGTTAAGAATCTTAAAATTCTACAAAAGCAATCAATAATACCAGGGGACTCAAAGAATGGGTGAAAACATTTTTCTTTTTATTACAGGGGAGGATATAATTAAATGTAAGCTCTGTGCCCTCTGACACTGCTATGAGATCATAAATTTAAAAGTTAATATGTTTCTCTGTAGCTTGAGGTCAATGCTGTATTCATAGTATAATAAATAATACATTCCTGACAATCATTGATCACAAAAGTTTCAGGAGAAAGAATATATCCCAAGAAAGCCTTTACTTCTATGGTGCAAAGTTTCCTTGTTTTCTTACTTTTCAATCTTCTTATTTTCATTATGTGATTCTATTCCTTCACTCACCTGACAGATGGTAATCTTCCTGCAGGTTCATCCCCACAAATATTATCTTTGTTTTCTGCATAGTCTTTTTTGTAACCCTCCACAATGCATAGTTTTACATATGCTGAGCACTCATACAAACTTAGTCTCAGTCTCAAACTTTCCTCTGAATCCACTGGCCATTTTGAGTTGAATATCTACATATAAGATTACATTTACCCTTCTGCCAAGCTCATTCCTCCTATTTCTTATCTTCACTAATAATACCATGTTACCCAAGCCCTGTCCCCCACAAAAATGGACACAAGCCCTGTCCAGAATCCTCTCTGTCTTAATTCTCAAATCAAACTCTCAAAGTCAGGAACAATATAAAGCAGTGGTCAAGTGCTTAGTTCAAAGTGTGACCATGTCATTCACTAGCTGTATGAAGTTATATATATCATTTAGCTTCTCTGTGCCTGTCTTACAAGGTGGTTAAGATGATTAACTGGATAATGTACGTTCAGTGCTTAGAGCATTGCCTGGCACTTACTAAATGCTCAATAATTTATTATTGCTCACCTCTATGCCTTCATACATGCTGTTTCCTCCGCTTGGAATGTCCTTTCCAGGATGTTATTATAATTTAGATGCCCAGCTGATCATAGAGAGCAGAAGCATCTGGGATGCTGTCTTTACTGATAGATGGGCTTCTGGTTGGAATGAGTATCCTATGAATTATAAGTAATAAATCTCTTCTAATTTAAGGGACAGGTGATTCAGACTGTTGATTTTAATTCTGGCAAATCAGTGAAGAGCAAAGTGAATGTAATTATTCTGGCATGGAAGGAACAGGTTACATAATAAAACTAGTATCAAACCCTTTGTTAGGGGATTCTCTAGGCCTTGCATAATTTCTTTGAGTACATCCCATAAAACAAGATACCTTAAAGAGCAGAAAAGTGTGTCTTACCTAATGCCACATCTTTAATATCTGATAGAGTTTCTTGCTTATAAGGGGCAAGTCTATTTTTTACAGGAGAAAGAAAAGAACGGAAATGAAGGGAAGGAAGGTAGAAAATAGATGAAAAAATATACAAACTAATGCACACAAAGAGGAAAATATTTTTCTGAGTATAATTAGCTATTCAGTTCAGTTCAGTTCAGTTGCTCAGTAGTGTCCAACTCTTTGCGACCCCATGAATCGCAGCACGCCAGGCCTCTCTGTCCATCACCAACTCCCGGAGTTCACTCAGATTCATGTCCATCGGGTAAGTGATGCCATCCAGCCATCTCATCCTCTGTCATCCCCTTCTCCTCCTGCCCCCAATCCCTCCCAGCATCAAAGTCTTTTCCAATGAGCTATAATGCATATGTATATACATTTAGCTATGATATATATTGAAAGTAATGGCAATAATTTTTTTGCCGTGGACCATATGGTGGTGAGAGAAAAATCTAGACAGGGCTGAGTGTTACTGTTAGGGGAGAAGTTTATCAAGAGAGTCCAGGCAAGTTTAATCACAAGCGTTAATTGAAGAAATGAGTGCATATGTTCAAGAAACCATTATCACTGAAGCTAAGCAATGAAAACATTGAAAGTAAAGATGGATGACATGAGAGAGGAAGGCAGCAGTTGAAGGCCCAGAAAACTCATGAGACAGGGAAAATATCTGACCAGCAGTGCTCCAAAGAAAAGACAGAAGTCCATGAGCCCTCTTTAAATGTCTTAGGTCTCAGTTCTGAGGAAGAGTTTTCTTAGGTGAAAGGGGTTCCCTTGTTATCTTTGATCTGATTGTTTATGCTAAATGATCCTTTCCTTGGGTGTGGGCTGGGGAGGCACACAAGGATATATTGGGCTACATCATGTTCTCTCAGTACTTGGTAGAAATTATTATCCTGGGGTGTGCATGTTAACTTTTTCTTAGACAATACTATTGTGTTTGACATTTTCCTTAGCTTGCATTGAAATCAGATAACTAGTCAGCCCTTTAGAATTCTGAGTTTTCCCCTAACAATTTTTCTAAGCTTATTACTATCAAGGGCAATATTGTTGCTAAAAGTTTAGTTTTTTCATTTTTCTAGTCAAACATTCAGTTCAGTTCAGTTGCTCAGTCGTGTCCGACTCTTTGCGACCCCATGAATCGCAGCATGCCAGGCTTCCCTGTCCATCACCAACTCCCAGAGTTCACTCAGTCAAACATTACTGACATTTATATATTAAATTTCAAGATTAGGATTTGACAGTGAAGAAAATAAAGTTTGATTCCATTTTTCTCTTGGCCTACTGAAAGCCCAGAGAATCTAAGAATACTCATGTACATGACTTTCATTTTTTCAGGATTCAGAATTATCTAATTCAATAGTTAGGTCTATCCCTTTTTCGTAGTAAGTTTACAAATATATTTTTCAAGCAGAGAGATAAATAATGTCTGATAGGCCACAATTACTTTGCTGACTAAGGTCTGTCTAGTCAACGCTATTGTTTTTCCAGTAGTCATGTATGGATGTGAGAGTTGGACTGTGAAGAAGGCTGAGCGCCAAAGAATTGATGCTTTTGAACTGTGATGTTGGAGAAGGCTCTTGAAAGTCCCTTGGACTGCAAGGAGATCCAAACAGTCCATTCTGAAGGAGATCAACCCTGGGATTACTTTGGAAGGAATGATGCTAAAACTGAAACTCCAGTACTTTGGCCACCTCATGCAAAGAGTTGACTCATTGGAAAAGACTCTGATGCTGGGAGGGATTGGGGGCGGGAGGAGAAGGGGACGACCGAGGATGAGATGGCTGGATGGCATCACGGACTCGATGGATGCGAGTCTGAGTGAACTCCGGGAGCTGGTGATGGACAGGGAGGCTTGGCGTGCTGCGATTCATGGGGTTGCAAAGAGTCAGACACGACTGAGCGACTGAACTGAACTAAAACTGAACTGATAGGCCACAATATTTCCAGAGAGAGAGACGAAGGCTCTCTCAAAATTCTAAATTAAAACAAAACAAGATACAAATAAATAAACAACTAAGTCAAGGAATATTTAACCACCTAAAACACTGAATACATTCGTTATACAAAGTGACAAGAGGAGAGATAAACTGGCTCTTACTGAGGCATGTAAAGAAGCTTTAAAGAGAATAAAATATTTGAGCTAGGTGGAAAAAAAAGATAAATAAGAATTTGCTAAACAAAGAGAAAAGGGAAAATTATTCCAGGTAAAGGGAACATTTTCAAAGACAGAAATTTGGTATATTTCGAAAATTGGGTTTGGAAGAAGCATCAGGCCTATTGGCTGAGACGTAGAAAGTGAAGTGGAAATTCTTTAAGGCCTCATGGACCACACTGTAAACACCAGAATTACCATCAGTTAATGGGAAGGGGTAGGAGGAGCCATCGCCATCTGTTAAGGAGGAGAATTGCAAAATTAGGTTTGCTTTACAGAAATAAGACAGCACAGTCTCTGAAACAGGAAGTATACCAGCTTTTACATCCCTGAAATTATGAAAGTTTCTCCACTGTTGTTACCACTGACAGTAATTAAAAACAGTTGGATGATAAAGTCTGGGGACCTTATTAGCCATGCAGAGTCTTAGAGGCTTTTTTTTCCCCCCTTTAAATTAAATCAACGTGTCAGCTTTCAGTTTTCTGGTTTTGACATAAAAAGACTGTGCTTATATCTTAAGATTAGAAGAATGGATATATAGTGTGAAACTAATTATAGATAATATTCAGGGGTAGATTAAATAATTTCATTTGTTTAACATAAATCACATTGGTGTTTGCTTGAAACCAAATCAATGAAGAAAACAAACTGATACTGAAAGTAGTATACACAACTACCAAATTCAAAGAAGTAATTTCATCACTGAATGTTGTGTGAACTTTGGCCCTTAACTAAATATTTCTGGAGTCAATTAACACATTTATTAGTAAGTATTATCAGTTTACTAATACATTAGTCAGTAAACACATATTTATTAAGAACATGTTATATATCCAGCTTCTGCTTGAAATTCTATGCAGAAATCTATTATTTTGCAGAGAGAAAAAAAAAAAAAAAAACAGAAAGAATGATTCTTCCCCTAGACTCAGAAAGAGAACCCTCTATAAATCTGTCTAGTAAACCTTGAATTTAGAGACTCAAAGGGTCCTAGGGATTATTTGCTCCAGGTTAATTATAGTCTGGCTTCCCTAGTGACTCAGCTGGTAAAGAATCCACCTGACAATGCAGGAGATGCAAGAGATGTGGGCTTGATCTTTGGGTGGGGAAAGATCTCTTAGAGAAGGAAATGGCAACCTGCTCCAGTATTCTTGTTCCATGGGCAGAGGACCCTGGCAA
The DNA here is from genome assembly GCA_006410675.1 of Oreotragus oreotragus. Classification (NCBI taxonomy): domain Eukaryota; kingdom Metazoa; phylum Chordata; class Mammalia; order Artiodactyla; family Bovidae; genus Oreotragus; species Oreotragus oreotragus. The sequence goes on from SJYX01018737.1 coordinate 64,585, forward strand.
GCTACAGTCTGTGGACCACAAAGAGTCAGACACGACTGAGCATACACAATTTTATCCTAGCACGTCCTTACCTAAAACTCTAGTCCTAGAATATATACAAACCAACTTCCCAAGAGCAAAAGTGTTTTTTCTCCAAATTTGAATGGAAGAATTTTCTTAATTTCAATTTTGGATTGTTTGTTGCAAATGTATAGAAATATAATTGATTTTGTATATTGCTCTTGTTTCCTATGATCTCGCTGACCTTGCATATTTTGTAGTTTTTTTTAAGTGAATTCATACAGATTTTCTGTATGTAAGATTCATGTATTTTGTGAACAGAGACAGTTTTACTTCTTAATTTCAAAGTAAATAAATAACTGGATTTTAATAGCAAAAGCAACTTTCCAAGGGTGTGTAAGTATGAGTTTGTAACATATAAAGACCCAGTACATGGAATACTTTTGAAGAGTCTAATGCTATGAGTAAAAAAATAACTGATTGAAGAAGAAATGGCCTGGAGAAGTCTGTATGAAACAACATGAATATGAGCATGAGCTTTAAACTGAGGTTACTATCTCAGTAAATCTCTCAGAGTATTTGTGCTTCTTTTTCAAGATTTTTCCCTGATCAAGGGCATTATTTATTTTTTTGATTTCCTTCTAAATATTTTATACAGTAAGAAAGTGCCTACACAAAAAAGAAAATTCATTTTCTTGTTGTTAGTTGAAATAATGAATCTTATAAAGGTAGATGTGTTAATTATGGGACTCTGTAAGATATGCTAATGCTATAAATGCTAGATCTCAAAATCTTTACATTCTCTTATAAACATCAGCTTCAAACCTCCCCTCACCTCCATCATTGCATACATATTCACACACATCCACTGAGAGCCACGGGGAGTATATTTTGTATTTTATAATAGATTTTAAAAAGGATGTAAATTACAACTAAGTCAAATATTAGAGTCAATCAAGTGGAAATGTTCCCTTAATTTTTCACCTGGGGTCATTATAAAATTAACACCCTTAGGTATTAATGTAAATGTAGGATGCCTTGCTTAAAGAAATAAGACAATAAATACCATTTGATTACAGAAAATGAGTAACATTTAAAGGTATGTTTATTTATAGGTAATTTGATTCTATGATGTAATGGACATCTCAAATTTTTTCCACAACCACCCTTTGATCTCACAGGAAAACATTTCAAAGTAGTAAAAACTGGTGCTTTTCTCTCAAGAAAATGAACTACTGCAAGGCTCTTCGTATTTTATCTGTGTAATATTCTAACTTTCTAACCTGAGAAAACAGTACTTGTTATTTTGGGAAATGTTTATATTTATCCTTCATATATTTTTTTTATTCATTAATAATTTATTCTGTATTTTTTTTTACTTACAATAAACCACTTTTTTTTTTTATTCTTATTTTTTGAAGCTTTTTTTTTTTTTGTATTTATTTATTTTTTTACACGAACTCCCAAACATGAACCCCCCTCCCACCTCCCACCCCACATCATCCCTCCAGATCATCCCCATACACCAGCCCCAAGCATCCTGCATCCTGCATTGAACATAGACTGGCAATTCATTTCTTACATGATAGTATACATATTTCAATGCTATTCTCCCAAATCATCCCTCCCTCTCCCTCTCCTTCTCCCTCAGAGTCCATAAGTCCGCTCTACACATCTGTATCTCTTTTGCTGTCTTGCATACAGGGTCCTCATTACCATCTTTCTAAATTCCATATATATGTGTTAGTATACTGTATTGGTGATTTTCTTTCTGGCTTACGTCACTCTGTATAATTGGTTCCAGTTTCATCCATCTTATTAGAACTGATTCAAATGTATTCTTTTTAATGGCTGAGTAATGCTTTGCATTTGCAAAACTCTTCTAAACAAAACAGCTAAATATAGTTTATTAAATGTCTCCAGGTCCTCAGGAAAAAATTATATATTTTTAAGTAACATTGGCTTATAACATTATATAAATTTCCTACATACATTATAATTCAGCAATGTATACACTACAGAGTTCTCACCATCAAAAGTCTAGTTCCCATTCATCACCATAAAATTAACCTCCTTTACCCATTTTTCCCTCTCCCCACTTCTCCTCCTTTCTGGTAACACCAATCTTTTCTCCATATCTACATGTTTGTTTTTGTTTTGTTTTGCTGTGTTTTTTAAAAATTCCACATATGATCATCATTCTCATACATGTCCCTTAGCATAATATGCTCGAAGTCTATCTATGTTGTTATGAGTTGTAAGATTTCATCTTTTTTATGGCTGAGTAATATTCCATTTCATATAAATACCAGATCTTTATCCATTCATCTGTCCATGGGCACATAGGTTGCATCCCTATGTCAACTATTGTAAATAATGCTGGCAATGTACATGGGTGTGGATATAGATTTTGAATTAGTGTTTTTATTTTTCAAATAAATACCCGGAAGTTAAACAGCATGGTAGGTTTATTCTTAATGAAAAAGTTCCATTCTTGAGCCAAGCAAAATATTGACTTAAATTATTGATTAGGAAAAAATAGCATTTTAATTTAACATGGTACACATTTTAGAATCTGTCTTGGATTCATTTCTCTTGATATATATAACCATTTTTATTATTACAAATAATCAAAGAATTTATAAAATCTGTGGTCTATTTTTTAATAAGTTGCCTTGTAAACTCTCTTTCAAAATAAATAACCCTCCCCCAAGTTTGTAATAATTGACCTCACTTTTCTCAGCTTGCTTTCACTCTCCTTAGCAGTTTTATTTACTTTAAAAGTTATGTTATAGCACCTGAAACAGACTTTCTCTAACTTGACTGCTGCAAGCACTAAATATCTCTCATAGTGAAACTATAGAATAAATACTAGATTTCTAGAAAATTCTTTGCCATTGAGGGTGAGTTTATGCCTGTCTCTTATACACATCTAGATGTGTATAAGAGACAGGCTTTAGTGTGTTGCTTGTGTGAAATATATGAGCTTTCCCCAAAAGAACACATTCTTTAGTTAAAAAATAATTAATGACACTAAAGACACTATCTAAATAGGATCTTTGTTAAATGTTCTCCTAAGGCAACCACCCTTTCATACTNAAGTCGCTTCAGTCGTGTCCAATTCTGTGCGACCCCATAGACGGCAGCCCACCAGGCTCCCCGTCCCTGGGATTCTCCAGGCAAGAACACTGGAGTGGGTTGCCATTTCCTTAAAATTAGAAAGTCACAAATAGGATGAGTAACTAACTGTAACTAAATTTTAAATTGTAAAACATTGTAATTTTTAAAATGAATCTTAAGATTATCTTTTATAGTGAATTATCATAGGTTTTTTAAAAACTCCCAGTGAATTTTTTTAAACTGTAAGATTAGAACATTTGTATATTTCAATAAACATTAAATTATGTATGTACTATATTCCAAGGACTATACAGTTGCTAAGAGCTGTCATAGACCCTATATGGTTTAAGAGGCAAGGCAAACATGAAGACACAGGAGTTAGTTACTATACTCTGTGAATAATGTCGTCACATAAGTCACAGTGTAATTTTAAGGAGGAAGCAATCAACTCCATTGGGTGCGGTGAGAGTTTGGCAAAGATCTCTTCCAGGAAGAGATGTGGTTAATCTGAATTTTAAAGAAAAGAGATGCATTTTTCTGGGCACATACCTACAATCAAAGTAACAGATGTACCCCAAAACTCCCAGAGTTTACTGTGTCCCTTTGTTTTGTTTTGTGATAAGAATACTTAACATGAGATTCATCTTATTAACAGATATTGAAACTTACAACACCTTATTGCTAAGTATAGATGTTATTTTGTACAGCAGATCTCTTAAACTTACTCATCTTGCATAACTGATACTTGATATTCAGTCTATATCTTAAAATTTCCAAATCAGTATCACTGGGGCCACTTATACATACAGATTCTGTAGCCCAGCACCTCCCAGACCTATTGATCAGAGACTTCCTGGGAAGAGCCTGGAACCTCTGTGCTCAAGGTGACTTTAATGCCTGGAAAAGCTGGAGAAATACAACTTTTAGGAAGTATATTCCTTCAAAGGAAACCTAGAAAGCTTGGGTGTTCTGTCTATAGATTGAGCTCACGCTAGTTAAAGTAATCAAACTGTTCATGAAGCCTCAGTAGTTATGGTTAGTTGATGATTTACTTGTTTATCCCTTCAAAGGGACTGCAAATTTCTTAGGGGTAGAGGATATATCACCACTACTAGAATCTCAGCTTTTAGCATACACAAATATTCAATAAACACTGTTAATACATGAATAAAATGACATTTCAACCATTTACACATTTTAAAAAATGGCTCCTCTGTGTGTTTATTACTATATATTCAACTACAAAGCACAAGGCTAACCTGGTGAGATAACACTTTTGTTGTTGCTAAGTTGTCTAGTCGTGTCCGACTCTGTGATCCCATGGACTGCATCATGCCAGGCCTCTCTGTCCCTCACCATATCCCAGAGTATGCCAAAGTTCACGTTCATTGTATCGGTGATGCCACCAGCCTTCTCATCCTCTAACACCCTCTTCTCCTTTTGCTCTTAATCTTTCCCAGCATCAGGGACTTTTTCAAAGAGTTGTCTGTGTACATCAGATGATCAAAATACTGGAGCTTCAGCTTCAGCGTCAGTCCCCACAGTGAATATTCAGGGTTGCTCTTCCTTAAGACTGACTGGTTTGATCTCCTTGCTGTTCAAGGGACTTTCAGGAGTCTTCTCCAGCACCACAGTTCGAAGGCATCAATTCTTTGGCGTTCTGCCATCTTTATGGTTCAGCTCTCACAACTGTACATGACCACTGGGAAGATCATAGTCTTGATGATACGGACCTTTGACAGCAAAGTAATGTCTCTGCTTTTCAACATACTGTCTCTGTTTGTCATTGCTTTCCTGCCAAGAAGCAACCATCTTCTGATTTTATGGCTGCAGTCACCATCTGCAGTGATTTTGGAGTCGAAGAGGAGGAAACCTGTCACTACTTCCACCTTTTCTCCTTCTGTTTGCCGTGCTGTAATGGGGCCAGATGCCATGATCTTACTTTTTAATATTTAGTCGTAAGTCAGCTCTTTCACTCTTCTCCTTCACGCTCATCGAGAAGCTCTTTAGTTCCTCTTCACTTTCTGCCGTTAGAGTGGTATCATCCGCCTATCTGAGGTTGTTTCTCCTGCCTATCTTGATTCTGGCTTGTAACTCATCCAGCCCAGCATTTCTCATGATGTGCTCAGCATAGAGGTTAAACAAACAGGGTGACGGCAGACAGCCCTGTCATATTCTTTTCTCAATCTTGAGCCAATCAGTTGTTACACACAGCATTCTAACTGTTGCTTCTTGACCCGCATACAGATTTCTCAGGAGACAGGTAAGATGGTCTGGTATTCCCATTTCTTTAAGAGCTTTCCACAGTTCCACACAGCCAAAGGTTTTAATGTAGTCAGTGAAACAGAGATAGATGTTTTTCTGAAATCCCCTTGTTTTCTCGATAATCCAGCGATTGTAGGCAATTTGATCTCAGCTCCTCTTTCTTTTCAAAACCCATCTTAGACATCTGGAAGTTCTTGGTTCCCATGATGCTGAAGCCTAGCATGAAAGATTTTAAGCATGACCTTACCAGCATGGCGAATGAGTGCAATTGTCTGATGGTTAGCACATTCTTTGGTACTACCCTTCTTAGGAACTGGGATGAAGATTGACATTTTCCAGTCCTTGACCACTGCTGAGTCTTCCAGATTTACTGACATAATGAATGCAAAACCTTGATGGCATCCTCATTTAGGCAACTGAATAGTTCTGCTGGAATTTCATTGCAGCCACTAGTCTTACTAACAGCAGTGCTTCTTAAGGCCCATTTGACTTCACACTCCAGAATGTCTGACTCTGAGTGACTAACCACACCATCGTAGTAATCAGATTCATTAAGATCTTTTTTCATATTGTTCTTCCATGTATTCTTTCCATTTCTTCCTGATCTCTTCAGCATCTAATAGGTCTCTACTATTTTTTATCCTTTATTGTGCCCATCTTTGGGTGGCATGCTCCCTTGATGCTTCCAATTTTCCTAAAAGAGATCTCTGGATTTCCCCTTTTATTGTATTTTAAGTTGGTGGCTGGCAGTGATCATGATCCTGCTTTCTTTAATATCTACGACTAAATTGCCAAAAGAAAATCATACTGTTTTCATTTCCCATGACAAGCTCATGAACTGTAAAAAGGCCAAAAAGATATGACACCAAAAGATGAGTCCTCCAGGTCTGAAGGTGTCCAATATGCTATTGGGGAAGAGCAGAGGAGGTAACACTAAACAGTATCAAATAATTAGGCTTTTATCAAAGTATAAACAATTTACTTTAAATTATTAGTGAAGTGGACAAAATACATGTTCCACATTAACCGTGTTTGTCAAATAAAATAAACTATAATGTCTTTGTATGAAATAATTCGATTTGTCTTTTGTGCTCTGGAGTAACTAAAAATAGTTCTGCATTTCACATATACTGCATTTCATAAAAGGAACACAGGATCAATCAAACTGACATCTGAAATTAAAGGCAGTGGAACATGATTTCCTTAATAAGTATTATTTTTCATTAGGAGAAGCTTCTGATTCTTGAACTGTCTCCTACTTGCACAAACATATTCTTGGGACAGAGAGAAGAGGAAAACCAACTGGATAAATATTTTAAAATGTATCTCTGTATGGCAAAGAAATATTTTACCCAACAATTGACATTTAAAGGACAAAGGGTAACATGGGCCGTATTTTTCATTAACTTGAAAATGTAAACAGACAGACTACTTTCCTATAAGCTAGAGCAGAACATCATGACCATGAAGTAATTTTATTTTCTTGAATACCACCAAAAGAACAGGTAAAAATATGAGGCATTTATAAANAAAGGGTAACATGGGCCGTATTTTTCATTAACTTGAAAATGTAAAAAGACAGACTACTTTCCTATAAGCTAGAGCAGAACATCATGACCATGAAGTAATTTTATTTTCTTGAATACCACCAAAAGAACAGGTAAAAATATGAGGCATTTATAAAATATTATGTAAATATAAAATATACTTAGCTATTTTCAAAACATGCTTTGTTTTAAGAATAATTTATAGATTATATAGCTGGAGGAGCAAGCAAAAAAAAATGCTAAGGATAAATCTTTCTACTTTATTTCCACCTCTGTAAAGCTTTATATAAGGAAGCTACTAGTCATTCCTGCTATAATAATTTCAGAGGACACTACTCATAAGGGAAAAGGAACAGGGTAGACATTATGAATCTCTTTTGGTGATTTAATCATAGATATTAAAGAAGGCAAGATCATGATCATTGCCAGATGCCAGTTGCAAATACAATAACTGTGACATTTATTTTTGCAAATATAATGGCAATTTTATAGCAGTATGAATGAATGCTAAGGAAAGCCTATTCATTTGATACGCTTGCTGAATTAGGCCTTGAGTTCCATAGAATGCAACCACTGTTAGAGTTTCATTTCAAAATTATCCTGAAAAGATGCATAGAAATAAAATTATATCCTAAGTGCCCTAAGGAATTTTTACAAATAGGAACAGCATATTTAAAGTCCCTTTGCAAAATAAAAATTTACACTCTTAAAGGATGATTAGGATTTCTCTGTATTGTTTTTGCAAGTTCCTATAAATATATAATTATTTAAAAATTTAAAAAAGTTTTTGGCCAATTTACTATCCAATTCACAGTATTGTAAAGTTGGATTTTTATAATTTTTTTAAAAAGAAGAATGCACTTGCTTAACTTCATACTTACCAAAAAACAAGATGGCTACTAGCTTTTCATTTGTTCACAAAATGACTGTTGTGTAGGTTCAGTTCAGTCACTCAGTTGTGTCCGACTGCTTGTGACCCAGTGGATTGCAGCCAGGTCTCCCTGTCCATCACCAACTCCCGGAGTTACTAAAACTCATGTCCACTGAGTCGGTGATGCCATCCATCATCTCATTCTCCATCATCACCTTCTCCTCCCACTTTCAATATTTCCCAGCATCAGGGTCTTTTCAAATGAGTAGGCTCTTTGCAGCAGGGGGCCAAAGTATTGGAGCTTCAGCTTCAACATCAGTCCTTCCAATGAATATTCAGGACTGATTTCCTTTAGGATTGACTGGTTGGATCTCCTTGCTGTCCAAGGGACTCTCAAGAGCCTTCTCCAACACCACAGTTCAAAAGATTCCATTTTTCTGCACTCTGGTTTCATTATAGTCCAATTCTCACATCCACACATGACCACTGGAAAAACCATAGCCTTTACTAGAGAGACCTTTGTCGGCAAAGTAACGTCTCTGCTTTTTAATATGCTGGCTCTGGGCACAACAGACCTGGGTATGGCATAAGTCCTCTTGGAGGAGGTCACCATTACCCACCATAGCGCTGCCAGAACTTAACAGGACTGGGAAATAGACTCCTGAGGGCACAGACAGAGCATTATGTGCACCAGGACCCAGGGGAAAGGAGCAGTTGACCCCACAAGAGACTGACCCAGAACTGCCTGTGAGTGTCCAGGAGTCTCCAGCAGAGGCGTGGCTCGGTAGTAGCCTGCTGCAGGGTTGGGCACAGTGAGTGTAAGAGTACATGCATGGAATCTTTTGGAGGAGGTCACCATTATCTTCATTACCTCCACCATAGTTTGGCCCCAGGTAAATAGCAGCCCATTCCAGTCCATTTTAGTTC
>SJYX01018737.1:91816-102860 GCA_006410675.1 Oreotragus oreotragus
CCAAATAGGAAAAGGAGTACGTCAAGGCTGTATATTGCCACCCTGCTTATTTAACTTATATGCAGAGTACATCATGAGAAACACTAGACTGGAAGAAGCACAAGCTGGAATCAAGATTGCCGGGAGAAATATCAATCACCTCAGATATGCAGATGACACCACCGTTATGGCAGAAAGTGAAGAGGAACTAAAAAGCCTCTTGATGAAAGTAAAAGTGTAGAGTGAAAAAGTTGGCTTAAAGCTCAACATTCAGAAAACGAAGATCATGGCATCTGGTCCCATCACTTCATGGGAACTAGATGGGAAAACAGTGGAAACAGTGTCAGACTTTATTTTTCTGGGCTCCAAAATCACTGCAGATAGTGACTGTAGCCATGAAATTAAAAGACGCTTACTCCTTGGAAGAAAAGTTATGACCAACCAAGATAGCATATTCAAAACCATAGACATTACTTTACCAACAAAGGTCCGTCTAGTCAAGGCTATGGTTTTTCCAGTAGTCATGGATGAGTGTGAGTTGGACTGTGAAGAAGGCTGAGCGCTGAAGAATTGATGCTTTTGAAATGTGGCGTTGGAGAAGGTTCTTGAGAGTCCCTTGGACTGCAAGGAGATCCAACCAGTCCATTCTGAAGGAGATCAGCCCTGAGATTTCTTTGGAGGGAATGATGCTAAAGGTGAAACTACAGTACTTTGGCCACCTCATGTGAAGAGCTGACTCATTGGAAAAGACTCTGATGCTGGGAGGGATTGAGGCAGGAGGAGAAGGGGACAACAGAGGATGAGATGGCTGGATGGCATCACGGACTCGATGAACGTGAGTCTGAGTGAACTCCGGGAGTTGGTGATGGATAGGGAGGCCTGGCATGCTGCAATTCATGGGGTCACAAAGAGACGGACATGACTGAGTGACTGAACTGAACTGAACTGATTACCTTGACATCAGTGCTTCCACTCCAAAGGCTCAGGGCTTGATCTCGAGTTTTGCGTGTGTCTCCATATTCTTTCTTGCTGGCCAGGTATACCTGTCTATCCTCAGCTGGTGTTCTTTGTGCACTTTCTTGTTTGAAGGTGTATTCTGATGTATCTGTGGACAGAGATGTATTACACGTCCACCTGCTTCTCTACCTTCTTGTTCTCTCTGGGTACTTATGTTTTAAATAGAGAAAAAGGAACAATTTCTTTTTGTAAATTGTACTAAATAGGAAAAGACACATGTTTTTTGTTTGGAGAAAGAAAATCTTTTTTTTTTCTTGCAAAGGTGAAAGTACCCAACATGAGTGCTATTCTGACATAATTTTTGGTGAAGTTGTCATGATGTGGGAAGAGTGAGAGAAACCCAGCACTTAGCACTGTCCTCCTAACTTCATTGTTATTGGGTCACTAACAAAGACACCACCTTAAACAGTGGTTTCTAGGAAATGAGTTATATGTCCACGCACACTTCAAAATAGTATTTAAATATAATATTTTTATGTACATGTATAACAATACTTTTTATTATGAGCAGCACATTGCAATAACAAAAAGTGCCTGAGCAGGGAATCTGAAAAACTAACAAAAATCTAGGTAGCCTTGGTTGGATGACTTAGAATCCTTAAATCTCAGTTTCCCATCCTTACTGAAATTTTTGAGCTGTCTCGCAAAAGGACTCTGTAAAATCAGGGTGCTAATCTAGTTAATCTCGTGTTATTTCCAGGTCCATAAAAATAATCAATGGCTACTCTAGGTATCCAGTTCAGTTCAGTTGCTCAGTCATGTTCCACTCTTTGCGACCCCAAGCCTCCCTGCCCATCACCAACTCCCAGAGTTCATTCAAACTCACGTCCATTGAGTTGGTGATGCCATCCAGCCATCTCATCCTCTGTCGTCCCCTTCTCCTGGCCCCAACCTCTCCGAGCATCAGAGTCTTTTCCAATGAGTCAGCTCTTCACATGAGGTGGCCAAAGTACTGGAGTTTCAGCTTTAGCACCAGTCCTTCCTAAGAACAGCCAGGACTGATCTCCTTTAGAATGGATTGGTTGGATATCCTTGCAGTCCAAGGGACTCTCAAGAGCCTTCTCCAGCTCCACAGTTCAAAAGCATCAATTCTTTGACACTCAGCTTTCTTCACAGTCTAACTCTCACATCCATACATGACCACTAAATACCATAGCCTTGACTAGACAAACCTTTGTAGGCAAAGTAATGTCTCTGCTTTTCAATATGCTATCTAGGTTGGCCATAACTTTTCTTCCAAGGAGTAAGCGTCTTTTAATTTCATGGCTGAAGTCACCATCTGCAATGATTTTGGAGCCCAGAAAAATAAAGTCTGACACTGTTTCCCCATCTATTTCCCATGAAGAGATGGGACCAGATGCCATGATCTTCATTTTCTGAATGTTGAGCTTTAAGCCAACTTTTTCACTTNCTCTTCACATGAGGTGGCCAAAGTATTGGAGTTTCAGCTTTAGCACCAGTCCTTCCTAAGAACAGCCAGGACTGATCTCCTTTAGAATGGATTGGTTGGATATCCTTGCAGTCCAAGGGACTCTCAAGAGCCTTCTCCAGCACCACAGTTCAAAAGCATCAATTCTTTGACACTCAGCTTTCTTCACAGTCTAACTCTCACATCCATACATGACCACTAAATACCATAGCCTTGACTAGACAAACCTTTGTAGGCAAAGTAATGTCTCTGCTTTTCAATATGCTATCTAGGTTGGCCATAACTTTTCTTCCAAGGAGTAAGCGTCTTTTAATTTCATGGCTGAAGTCACCATCTGCAATGATTTTGGAGCCCAGAAAAATAAAGTCTGACACTGTTTCCCCATCTATTTCCCATGAAGAGATGGGACCAGATGCCATGATCTTCATTTTCTGAATGTTGAGCTTTAAGCCAACTTTTTCACTTTACACTTTTACTTTCATCAAGAAGCTTTTTAGTTCCTCTTCACTTTCTGCCATAACGGTGGTGTCATCTGCATATCTGAGGTGATTGATATTTCTCCCGGCAATCTTGATTCTAGCTTGTCCTTCTTCCAGCCCAGCATTTCTCATGATGTACTCTGCATATAAGTTAAATAAGCGGGTGACAATATACAGCCTTGATGTACCCCTTCTCCTATTTGGAACCAGTCTGTTGTTCCATGTACAGTTCTAACTTCCTGACCTGCATGTAGGTTTCTCAAGAGGCAGGTCAGGTGGCCTGGTATTCCCATCTCTTGAAGAATTTTCCACAGTTTATTGTGATCCACACAGTCAAAGGCTTTGGCATAGTCAATAAAGCAGAAATAGATGTTTTTCTGGAACTCTTGCTTTTTCCATGATCCAGTGGATGTTGGCAATTTGACCTCTGGTTCCTCTGCCTTTTCTAAAACCAGCTTGAACATATCTAAATGTTCAGTATTAGGTATTAAGCATACCTAAATTACAAATGGCTGGTTCAAGTTCATCTAGGAAGTTAGTGGTGAAATCAAGGTGAAGATCCAATTACCTTGAGCCTTAACTTCCCTACCCTGTCCACACTGTCCATGAGATTCTAATCCTAATAACCTCCAATCAGAGAATGGAACAGAGTCAGGGTAAAGACTGAAGTCTGACAGAAACCAAAGTAGAACTGAATTAAAGTACGTCTTAACCTATCTTCACATGAAGGGAATCTATGAATAAATCTTTTGAGTAATGTGAAAATATAAATTGCCAATATTATTCAATCAATTTTAAATTTGTTTAAACCCTTTTTCCTTTCCCTAATTTTGAACATCATCCAGAAACCCAAGATACTATTTTCAAAAAGAAAATTTTCTGATATTGTTTAAATGATAAGGAAGGTCATAGGACCAGACTCAATTAGTTCATAACTATTAACTATAACACATTGGTGGCTTGTGCTTATCTAAGTTACAAATTTTTGCTAATCCTAAGTATTAAATGTATGTCAAAAGTTCTGTAGTCAGAGATTTTTTTAATTAAAATGAATTCTGAATTATATTTTCCTTTTTTCTTTTCCTCATGAATTTCCTTGACATTCATATTTATTTTCACCTAATAATAATATATAGCATAGACTCTCCACATTTCATAGTAAATTGTTCCTTCTACTAACATTAGTTAATCAAAGTACCTGAAATTTTATATGCTTTCTGAAACTCTGGAGAAAAATTACTTGAATGTATATATCAAAGGTAGATGGGGCTTGTCAACTCACCAGCAGGAAAAATCCATTAATTGGACTATAACAAAGAATATCCCTTCTATAATATTATCTATGGAATCATTTGATATGTGCAGTCATGAAATTCCTTTTAGGTTTATTCAAACACTAATTTATAAAAACTCATGAACTAGAAATACCATGAGAACTTGAAGGTTCATTCCTTGAAAAGTTAAACAAGACATCGGTGAATCATCATTTGCATAGGGCATCCATTAATCAGTACTTACACACCCTTGTTTAGGTGACTGGCAAAGGAATATCTGGGACAGTCCTCGTGAGTTATAGGCATGCCTAAACATACTTGTACTTCCCAAGAACATGAAATATTATTGACTCAATGAAATAGAGGCAAGGTGCTTACACAGGTACTCAATAAATTCTTGCTGAATGATTAGTCCAAAAATAGGGTATGATGCTTCTGTTTTGAAGTCTATAGATCAGATATTACCATTTAATATTTGTTTTTCAGAAAACATTTGCTCTTGAAAGAATAATAATGTTCATTATTTATAGTAACAGAAAACCTAAACAAAGATAAAGAAAGTTTACTAGAATTAACAATGAGGTCCTAAGCCCAATCAGAGATTCATGCATGTACTGTCCTCCTGTGTTCAGGTCATGATTACCAGATGGTCCCTCTGATCTATAATGAAATGAACACATACTATCAAATGATCTACAATCTCATAAATGTTAATAGTTTTCTTATCTTAAAAACAGCAATGTTAATAAGTTCCTCCTGATGCTTAAAAATATTCCCAACAAATATGAAATAATAATTTTATAAATGCAGAATTTACTGGAATAGAATAGTTAATACTAAAACTTAAAATGTGTGTTAAATATAATGACAGCAGAAAATTAAGACTAAGGAGATTTTAAAATAAGAGCAAAATTTTAGATGCAATTAAATTTAGAATACAATTGAAAACAAGAAATATCAACACTCAAAAATGGATAATAAACAGAAAACATTTTTAAATCTTGAACTTAAGATACTTTGGTGGTAAACATTTCTTTAAATCATAAATTCCTTCTTGTAATAGATTCTTTTTTCAACTTGGCATTAAGAGATTGCATTAATTTCCTGTTACCACTGCAACAAATTGCTACAAACAGTAATTTCAAAGAACACCAATCGATTTTCTTAAAATTCTACTATTATTTGAAATCAGTTACTCTTGGTTAAAGTGAAGCTGTTGGCAAAGCTGGTTCCTTCTGAGAACCAGGACAGGAAACTCCCTTGTAGCACCATTTTCAGCTTCTAGTGACTGCCTCCTATATTCTTGGGCTTGTGGCCTGTTCTTCATCTTCAAAGCACATCACTACAATCTCCGGTCCCATTGTTACATGGGATTTCACTGATTCCTCCTGAGTCCCTCTTTTAAAGACCATGGTAATTATATCACTCCCACCCAAATAGTCTAGGAAAACTATCCACCTCGACATCTTTCATCACACTTGCAAAGCCTCTTTTTGTTATATAAAATGATATACTAACATGCCCTGGTGATTAGGACAGAGGCATCTTTGAGGGAACATTATTCAGCCTACCATAAAAGCTAAAAACCAGAGTAGTTTCTACAACAAATCCCTACATTGAGAGTAAAATAAGCTTAATTTATTAAATGAATGTGGTTATCTAATTCTTAAGGCTTTCATGTCTGAATAGTCTGAGTTCCTTGACATCAGACTTAAGTCTTTTCACCAGCAGAGTGCCTATCCCTAGATAGCATTCATTCTAATCATCAGTTGGAAATAAGTGAACCTTACTAATAAGTGTATGTCAGAGAAAAATATGTTTAACAGTTTATAGTAATTCACAGGATTTCCATTTTTACAGACCAAAGAATCAGTCTCCAACAATGCTGGAAAGCAGAAGCAAACAACTCAATTTGGTTAATGAAGTCCAATAAATATTTCCAGACTCTCTATAAACTTAGCACCACTGAAAATCAAATAAATTTCAAAACAGTTACTTAAAGATAGTAAACTTATTTGAATGGTACTGTTAGTGACTGTTTTTCTTCAATGCTTCTTTGACGAACTCACACCAATAAATTAGTACAGGATTATAGCTTTTTAGCATCTATAGGAATAATGAGAAATATAAAAAGCAGATTATGGGAATTAGATAAAACCAAACACAGAGACAAAGTTATGAAGAGACTGGGAATTGTCAGTCATCCTAGGATGGCTATCAGTGAAGAGTGGTGGTTATTCTTATAGGCAGCTGCAAAAGCAGAGGCCTGGACTGATGGTAGGTTTTTGCTGATTCAATAACTACATCTGATTATGAAAAAAGGGAGGATTGCTATGTTTAAGATATGCAATAGACATGACCACTGTACATGGTTTATAATTCCTTTCTTCCTCTGGCATTAACCAAGATCACTACCTCGTGCTGCTTGAAGTTAAGTGCAGCAATATGATTACTCTTGTCATTAAAATAGTGGAATTCATATGTGTCACTTAAAGGGAAAAACATTTGAGCCAGTGCACAATTTTCCCTGCCCTCTTCCTTCTCTACCACAAGAGGCAACATTACATATGGGGAGAGGAGGGCTTCTCTGAACCTGGGTCCCAGAATGAGGTCTGCTTTGGGATAAAACCCTGCAGAAACATGATTGTCTAAACAACTGAGATTTGGGGAATTCTGTTCTATCCTATACAACAGTATAGCCTGTTGTACTCTATTGACTGAGAATGGTTCACCAGTTTGGATTTACAGTTATGTTAGCTGCTCAGATTTATCTAAACTGTTTAGAGGACATAGTAGAGAAAGTAAAAGCAAGAGGTTAAGCAAGGAGAGAAATCACCTGGGGCTAAAGGTAGTGTTATGTACTTGTAAGCTATTATTTCAAAGCAATAATACTATTCATCTCTTCTGTCTTTCGTTTCTCAATTAAGTTTTTAAAATTTAAAAGCTAAAGTTTTTCTATTTGTAACTAACATGATCTATTTCAATAATTGTCTAAAAATTTCTGTGCCACCCATTGAATGTCACTTTTATGAAGGCATATTAATGGAGGCTTGACTAACCAGTATGTAAACAAATTTGATTTTATATAATTTAATACATGCCAAGTACATAATTTTAATTGGCAAGAATCTTTATTTAGGTTGACTGAAGGTCCCCAGATATTTATGTCAATTTAAAGAGATAACTTATAAAATTGCCATAATGAGTAAATAATTTCCTGTTACTAAAAACTGGCTTATTTGGTAGGCACCATTTGGGTTGAATTTCCTTCAGAATAAATATCAGCGAATTTTTAAATGCCAAATTATGTATATGGATAAAATATTTTTGTTATAATCACCACTGTTCTTAAGAATTCATTTTAGAATAGTCTTTTTCATTCAACCAAGTTTTGCTAGTGTGCAAACCTGATGTCTAATTTGAATTTGTGTATAAAATATATGACCTTTTTTCTTTATAAGTGTATATTTGATTTAGTGATCACTGATCAAAGGTCTAACTTTGAACTTGAAAGTCTGAGAAGGGGAAAAGACATTAGCTCCAGGTATCTATATACTTCTGCTTAAGTAGAAGTTAAAAGACAAATGGAAATGAATGTCAGTTCTACAGATTTGGAGCATTTGGAGATTTTAAGCTCATCTGGAGATAAAACTTCAGGTAATAAATCAGGAATGGAATGCCTATATATAACAATTACTGAAGATGCCTGTCTTACTATATTTTGGGGTGGGAAGTTAAGACACTGCATTAGTATAGGAAGAGAAAGAACGACTAAATCAGTGAATAGTTCTCTTTTATGCCCTTTGTCAAACCAGATGTATGTTTTCAAGCAACAACATAACCACAAGGGACAAAGGTCATTGACTCTCTGTGAGCTGTGAAGTTGGGCCAGTTGGTACAGTAGAGACCATTAGCTTTGAGTTTCTCTCAAATGCTCTCAGGTCTGGCTTTATATGTCACTGAGACATGTTAGAATGTTACAAAAAATGCTCATTATTGCAACGACTATGTCCAAGATAAAAGAGGCATCCAGCTGTGCTGAACTTTCCTGTTACATTAAAGCTACCTTTTCTAGAGATAATTATTTTATACACTGATTCCTAAAATGAATATATATCAAGTCTTCCTTACAGGTTCCTTCAGTTGAATCAAATTTATGTCTATGAAATACCATATGTCTGAATTACATGAATGCTAATTATTAAAAATAATAAATATAAACCAAATGAATTAGGCATTTGACAAAATATGTGAGGAAAATGACAACAAAATAAAACTAAATAAAGAGAAAGATATTTATAATGATAGTGACAAAAATAAACTAGAAAACAGAAAAATGATCAATAATAAAAAATTTTAATTGAATGCTTATTATTTGGAAATGTTTCAAGACTTTTGCATATATTAACTTTTTAGTAATAAAAATCCCAATAAAGTCAGAATGGAAAACAACAAAACAAATATAATTGTGGAAAATCTAAAATATATAGAAAATATGTATAAAATAAGTCCACAAATAAATGAGAAATCAGTTGAATTAACCTATATGCACTTTTGGGCACTAAAAACTACTTTCAATTGATACATTTGAAATGTTGATATTGTATATTAATATTTTGATGTCAGCAAAAACTTGAAAAGGAGCACTAAAATGCTCCTTTAGTCCACTCCTACTGATGCATACTTATGTAAGCATACAAATTAAATGTCAAAAACAACACCACGATTTATAGCTCAGCCATCTTGAAACTGTTACATTCATACTAGGACTAACAGATAAACATATCAGGTATAAATAAAGGTAGGTTTCTCATTGTCAGAGAAAGCGGTTACAAGTATGGTAAGAGGAAAGGCTATATTGACTTGGGTTGGATTAGAATCAGAAGTATCATTAGGAACTCACAGTTTTTAACATGCTTACAAATGGAGAGCTGTAGAAATATAGACATGTATGTATATGCATGCCTGCTTATACATTTATCTGCTTCCTCGCTCTAAACACAGAGAGTAAAGAGATAGAGATGCCCTGGAACAATAAGTTTGTCTCTCGTCTTGATTTCTATGCACCAGTCTACAAGCAAACAAACAAACAACCACACAAAATACAGATTCCTTGGGAAAGTAACTGATACCAGACTTGGGGAAGGGAAAACAAAAGATGAGCCTGGCATATCTTTCAGTGCCAGAAAGTACGGGGGAGCAGTTGAAAGGACAGAGAGTTAACTTGAAGGAGTTCCCAATGGGCAAATCGGGGAAAGTTTAAGCATACAAAAATGCAGACTAATAGTAATGGGTTTTAAGCCACTGACTAAAATTAATATCTGCTGGCCCATACTAACACAAATAAATAATTAAACTAAAAAAAATTAAAGGATACTACAAAAGAGTGATTCCTTCCATTAGAATTTTAATTAATAAATGTGGAAAAATAATAGAAACAGAAAATCATCATTATTAGGCAAATTGCTATAGTAATAATTGTTGCAGGAGAAAT
The DNA here is from genome assembly GCA_006410675.1 of Oreotragus oreotragus. Lineage (NCBI taxonomy): Eukaryota > Metazoa > Chordata > Mammalia > Artiodactyla > Bovidae > Oreotragus > Oreotragus oreotragus. The sequence goes on from SJYX01018737.1 coordinate 101,489, forward strand.
TATTGATAAATACTAAAATTAGTGGGAAGCATTTACATAAGATATTTTTATAGTTACCAAGTGTCTCTCCACAAGATACTTAATAATTACAAAGAAAAAAAATAGAACTTTATAGTAGAAGCTCTGGAAAACATAACCTTAACAAGTGATCAAAGCTAACAACACAGTAATAAGCTACACTGGTATAATGTTCCTTCATATTTGATACACTAATAAGGGCAAGATATTGCTTCATAATGTTGTTGCCAAATCTCAATCCAGTAATGGAAAAACACCAAACTAACTAAACTGAGGCACACTCTACAAAGTAACTGATCAGTCTTCAAATATCTCAAGGTAATAAAAGAAAAAGAAAGACTGAGGAAATGTCATAGATTAGAAAAGATTCAGGGGACATAAGAACTAAATGCAAAGCTTAATTCTGCACTCACTTTCCTCTTTACTAGTTCTTAAAAAGTTAATGACACTAAATTATTTTCATATTTTCTATAATAGATTTCCTAATTTTTGTTCTGTTCATGTCTAGAGTATTTGTAATATACCCAAGTTTATGTATTTTTCCTAGTAAAATAATCTATTTTCCCCATTTAGATAATTATTTTTTAACATAAAAAAATCTCCACTATTTCTAGATATTTGACATTCATTTAGATTAGTGGAAAGATTGGTGAAATCCAAATAAAGTCTTTAGTTTGCTTAATAGTATTGTGTTACTATTAATTTTCTAGCTTTGATAACCATATTATGACTTTGTATGATACTATATTACAGGAACCAGAGATCCAATTGCCAACATCTGTTGGATCATCAAAAAAGCAGAATTTCAGAAAAACTTCTGTTTTAATGATTATGCCAAAGCCTTTGACTGAGTAGATCACTACAAATTGTGGAAAATTCTACAAGAGTTGGGAATATCAGACCACTTTACCTGCCTCCTGAGAAATCAGTATTTAGGTCAAGAAGCAACAGTTAGAACTAGACATGGAACAATAAACAGGTTCCAAATTGGGAAAGAAGTACCTCAAGGCTATATATTGACATCCTGCTCCTTTAATATATGCAAAGTACATCATGACAAATGCTGGGCTGGATGAAGCACAAGCTGGAATCAAGACTGCCAGGAGAAAGATCAATAACCTCAGATACACAGATGACCCCACCCTTATGGCAGAAAGTGAAGAAGAACTAAAGAGTCTCTTGATAAAAGGGAAAGAGGAGAGTGAAAAAGCTGGCTTAAAACTCAACATTCAAAAAACTAAGATCATGGCATCTGGACCCATCACTTCATGGCAAATAGATAGGGAAACAATGAAAACAGTGACAGGCTTTATTTTGGGGGGATTCAAAATCACTGCAGTTGGTGACTGCAGCA